>JAMLFT010006184.1:0-16429 GCA_026544285.1 Pachyrhizus erosus
AATTTTCATAAGTATTTTATACATTTTTTAATATTTACATATATAAATATTGATATATTTATATAAAATTTAAATTTATTAGTAAACACATTATAAATAATAATATAAGGAATAGATTATAATCTTAATACCCTTACAATGTATGGCTAATTACACTTGTAACCATATAAATTTTTACTAATAAATCACACACAATTATCTAAAGATGTTTTCATTCATTAATTTGTATGAATTTACATAAAGCTATATTGCTATTACATCATAAAGGACAAATTAAAATTTGTCTCTGGTGTTCTCAGATGGATCCTTATCTTCAGATGAATCTTCCTTAGGAATAGGTCTGACAATCCTAACGTAGGTGAAGGGAGTGTTTTGGTTGGAGCTATTGGGTCGTCTCCTCCTGAGGTGTGAGGAAAGTCGTGAAGGTGATTCCAAGAATCGAGGAGGTTCTACTTGGGTTAATATTATTGGAAGGTCTATTTGTCTCGATGTTATAGGGGTGAAGGGCGTTGCAGGGAAGAAAGTAAAACAGACATAGCTTGTATATGTGTCTAGCTGATATAATGGGTTTCTGGTCCATCGGACACAGAGTGGGGTAATGGACAAATGGAATAGGGGACAAAAGTCATCAGACATCGTTTCCTGAAAAATGTTAGTGTAGGGATGAGTCTCCAATTCTTCAATAAACATATTGTATCGGCATACTTATAAGCGTAAATTCTTAGTTCACTGTATCGTATCATATAATTTGTTTCTAGTGGTTTAGGATCCCTCGCTAACTCTTACTACTAACTCATGAGGGTTTATGCGAAACGTTATATTAAATCCATTGTTTGCAAATTATTTAGGTGACTATCAAGAGTACATATCTCAAGTTGGTACTAGGCTTAGATACTTTCCGTTGATCTTGGCAGTGCTATGCTTCGTTGGGGTTACCAAGCAGACTTTGTGTGACTTCTTTGATCCCAAACAGTCCACAGACTTGGTGCTTATATACCCCCAAGGACTTTCACAGCCTACATATATTCCTTAGGTACTTGTTGTAGTTAACTCATTGCATTTCTCCATTCTTTGATCTCACTCGTATTATGTCCTTAATTATTTCACCTTTACTTCTTTCAATCAAGTCTCATGGTACCAAATCCCTAGAATATCCATAGTTGGAAAAGTATCCACTCTATTGTATTCATTTAACTTTGCTTGACCAAAATTGATTCACCATTATTGGCTCTTTTCTAGTTAGTTTTTATTGTAGGGGATCTTTTATTATAAGGAGACTTATATATTACGTTATTCATCATGTTGGGGGTTTTCAGATACTAATTTCCTTTCCCATTATACAATTATAATCTATAGATTTTATTCATTTTCTTTAATTTTTTCCTAAATTTACAACTAGAGTCATTTTAGTCATTTATAAAAATTTATCAAATTACTCAAAATTTGTATCACAATTAAAACTTTGGTTAGAACACAAATTAAAATTTTCTTCTTAAATTCTTGTTATTCCTAAGGTTAGAAATCTGATCCAAGGTTAAATTGGCCACATTTTGTTCTAGGGACAAAATGGTTATTTTTGCATATAATTCTTCATTTTATGGGCTTTTGGTTACATGAGGTGGGTAGCACATAAGTTATGGATTTTAGGGTTAAGGGTATATTGGTCATTTTTTACAAAATATAATTTAACAAAATTTTCTTTCCTTCTCTTACCTTAGAATATGTTACATAATTTTCCTAATTAAAATTGAGTCCTTTTAGGCTCAAGAAGTTGTAAACAGTACAAAAAATCAAATTTCTAATATAGGGGTATTTTTGGTCATTTATGAAAAATTTGTCCTCCTGAAATTTTTTCTCATAATTTGAACTTTATAAATTTTAGAGAAGACTTTAATAGTGATAAGGAGTTTAAAATATTTTTCCTGGAGTTATAATGTCCTAGAAATGCTAAAATCCTTACTTTTATGCTTTAGGTGTATTTTGGTCATTTAAGGCAAAATAAATTATTTCAAGAGTTTTAAAATTTCAAAAATTGAAGATAATATCTTAAATCTATTCTAATACATATTTTGATAATTTTCTCCTTAAATTATTGTTTAAATAGAATAAAATCTTTTTTTGACTTAATTAAGGATATTTTTGGAATTTTTAAAAATAATTAATTTTTTATCAAATTTTCTGAGAATTTTTTTTTTCTTCTTTCATTTTTAGGTACAAGGATAAGGTTATTTCCAGGTTTATTTTGAGGTTAAAATGGGCTAAAATGACTTAGAAATAAAGGAAAAAGAGCATAAGCGTAGTTTGGTCTTTTTCTCAAAAAGGGTAAAATGATTATTTAAATTTTTGTTTCATTTTCAACCTCTTGTCCTGTGGTTTATTTTGGTTCGAAATCCTAATTCAAATTTGTTTCTACTTTGTTTCTACTTTGTTTCTTTCTAATTGTATGTTTGTTATCTAAAATCAAACCCATCTCAAGGTGATAGGGACCTTAGTTTATACAAATTGGGAATTGAGAGACTAAGGTTGAAGACAGTCTCAGAGCAAGAATTTTGAAATTTTAATTTTTCAATTTCTTCAAGAATTAGAGGTCTTAATCTTACCAAATTGCTTCGAAAATGAGTATTATAGCTTAAGCTACTTAAAATTTAATCGGGGAGGCATGGATATCAAGCTCTGCATCCCACTTCGATTCCTTCAAATTAATGGCTTATAGAGTGTTAAAATCTCACAATTTCAAATTCAACATCTATGGAATGATTTGACAAAATTAAATTGAAAAAAGAAGAGCTCCCCCTTACCTAAATTCGAAGAACTAGGTATCATCACCGTGAGCTCCGGTGACTCCTTCAATTTTGTGATTCCTTTGAAATTTCTTGGACGTGACCGTTGCTGGTGGTGTGACTAATCTTTTGAGGTTGGAACGAGGTGGTTTGGTCAAATGGGTAGTGAGTATTGAGGGAGGAAAGTTTGTTGTGTTTTGTGTTTTTAAGCTTTTTGTTCCATGGTCTTTTATAGCAGTTTCTACCACCACTTTTGCTTATTTAATTCCTAGGAGGTCGACCATAGCTTTGCTGAATCACTAGACTAAGTTACTTAAGCCGGGTGACAAATTTAGAGGTTTCCTCGAGGTCGAAGATGCGCGTTAATGATGGTTTGAGGAGGACGACGAACGCGAGAATGAGATAAAGCTATTTTATTTTGTTATTTCTCAGTGATGGGCCTAGCGGTCTCAATGATCACTCTCTTCTCTTACACTCCTAACGCACTTCAGGGAAACAAGTTCGAACCTAGCTAGTCCCTTTTTATTGCACTCTGTTTTTAATTTGTATTTGGTTTATTCATGTATTCTTTATTTATTAGTAAGCACGTAATATGCTACCCATGTGGGGTAGCTCAGTTGTCAACGTAGTGCACTGCTCTCTCTCTCCTTTACGTACTGGGGTTCGAGTCTTTCTCCCCACTTTTTCCCATTTCATTTTTTTTTCTCTTTTTTTTCTTTTTCTTCTTATTATATTTTTTTGTTTTTGTTTTTAACTTAATTATTTTTTTCTTCTAAAAATTCCTAAAATTCTTTTTTTAATTTCTTCCACCTATTTCTTATATTTCCTATACTTGAATAAATTATAAATTCTATTTAATTTTAGTTTTATTATTGCTAAATGATTATAAGTTTAATTTTCTTAATTTTAATTTCCTATCTTGTTATTTATTTTTCTTAATTTAATATTCTGAAAATTTTGAATTATTACTGAAAATATTTCTAATTATTTTTCTCTAATTATTTAAATATTTTTCTAATCCTATTTTTTTTTTGTTTTGAAAAATTCGATTTCCTAATTTAACTTATTTTGTAAATTTTAGATTTATATATAAATAAATAAGTTCAAAATCTAGAAATTAAAATCAATAATATTTACATATTAAAATTAAAAGTACGATGTTACAACACTAGCTTAATAAAAAAAGTTTAAAATTAAGTTAAATAAAAAAAGATAAGAGATAAAATCAAAACCTACTTTTAAAATAAAAAACTAGTTTTGTCCATTTTATTAAAAAAAAACACACACACACCCACAACTGCAACAGGCCACGTTTTCATTGTCGCGGGGTGAAAAAAGAGGTCCAATCCAAAAGGTGTGAACCTGATTTTGTAATCCATACTTATAATTTATCGTTTCTATTCCATCCATAGCGTTCACCGCTAACAATTTCGATTATTATGGCTTCACTTTTTTCTCCTCCTCTCATTGTGAGTTTCTCACTCTTTCTCTTCAATACTAAACGTGTCTTCATAAATGCATCTATGTTTGCAGTTTTTTTTTTTTTTTTAATGAAGCAGGAATAAAATTGTATACTAATCTCTTCAATGTGTCGCGGTTTCATTCCTAGTCTGCAAATTCTAACAGTTTTGATTTTATTTTTCTTTGAATCATTTCATTTTAAATGAGTAATTTTTCCTGACATAGTTCTTAACTTAGTCTCTGGTTATGGTCATACTTGAACTGCCTATGAGGAATGCAGTAAAATCAGGACATAAATGTAGCTATTGTTACTTAGGAAGATGAATGGTAGATATGAGGGAAAAATAATGTCAAGTTGATCACAAGAGTGTGTGAGTCTGTCACTTTCTAAGTGTCTTTTCTTTTCCTTTTTCTTTCCCAATCAGATATGTCTGGCTGTGTTAGTTTATTTTGGCAGCTTTTGATTGTGGAAATGTTTTCTTTGCAGGGTTAATATACTGATGATAACTACTAGCAACATTTACACTGCAGCATGGTAGGAGTATCACACTTCCCTTGGTGGCATATGAAATCTGCCATCAAGGCAAAATGGGTTTATTCTTGTTTACCTGCATTTACGAGCATACATAGTTTCACAGGGCACAGTAAGGTCTTATTCCAAACAGATTACCAGAATTGTTTTTATTCTATTGTTATTTTGCTATGATGGTTTCTGAGGTATGTGTGTTGCCGTTATTTCCTTTCAAAACATTGCACTTCCCTGGCATTTTAGTTGTCAACTTATCTTTTTCTGTTATTCATTTTCAAATATTAATTACTTTTCAGTTTTGGTCATGTGGTGTTGCACACTTGAAGTTGAACAAACTTTCTCTAGTTTCCGTTTTAAGATTTAATCAACTGAAATAGTATGGAAAGGAACCTGTACTCTGACACTGCAGGGCTTGCAGAAGCTTAACATTGAGTTTCTGAAAATATCTTGTGGCTTGATGTTTTAGGATTCATATATAAGATGTCATCAGAAGTTTTTTTTGAAAGGGAAAGCAATGTCACCACCGATGGACAAATGCAAAATTTCCCATCATCTTCATACAAAATTGCTATGGAGAAAATTTCATCTCTTATCACTCGCCAAAGACGTGGAGAAAAGATACCGGTTGTTAATAAGATAGAAATGATGCCATTGTATCTTAAGGTAATATGCTGAGCTATTTTCAAAGAATTTTGAAATCACAGTGATGACAGATGGTGCTATGTAATATCACCTTATAAGTTATAATTAGGCATAGTTTTGTCTTGGTTAGTGTTGGAGGTGTAATCTTGTTTCTCCCAAGCTATATCCACCTAATTGAAAATAAGAAAATGGAACAAAAGAGAAATGGGTTGTGAGATTGGAACTCAGCAGACTTGAAAGTCTTTATGCATTTTACCAATTAGGGAAAAGAAAATGTTCTATTTCCTAGGATTCACTTCTACTGGATGAAAATGTTCCTTGAATTGTCTGATTCTCATCTCATCATATTTCTGAGGCCTAAAAGCTTCAGGAGACTTGTTTGAACAGTAGAAAATATAATGCATGTTTCTGTACAGATATTGGGTTTGGAAGAAGATATAAATAGGCTCAACATTATTCATGTGGCAGGAACAAAGGGGAAGGTAGTCTTTCATAATTTGTCATATTTTTATATTCATTTTATCAATTATCAGTTTGTTTAAAAGTTAATTCAGACAATTCTATTTTTCGCTTCAAGATTGAAGAACAAATTATTATGATGAATATTAATTGTATCTAAATCTTGTATATATATCTTTTAAATAAATTGGTGCTTACCTTATGATGGTTGAAATAAAGAGGTTTCATAACAGATATTTAACCACTTTATAGTTGTCTGATACAATTGTCAGGTATCTGACATGACATAAAGCTCGTACCTAATATTCATATTTATCCTTCATTTCCCCCTTTTGTTAATGGATTACTTGTCAGGGTTCAACATGCATATTCTGTGAGGCAATCTTAAAGGAGTGTGGCTTTCGCACAGGAGTTTTCACATCCCCTCATCTAATTGACGTGCGTGAACGATTTCGTATAGATGGGTTAGTAATTAAATGAACTAACTTGTCTAGAATGGCCGATATTGTATCAGCATTCATTTCATCTATTCTGATCTTGGACACTCTTTTTTCATAGTTTTTGTCTCTCTTTCTCTCACAAACACTCTTCTTACCTCTCCTTTACCACAGTGCATGCATGAACAGCACAGTTATATGGTTGATTCTGTTAAACCACCGTATAGCGAAAGTTCAAAACTTGTTACTCAAAACAATGAACCTAGATGAATAAGAATACATCTACACTTCAGTTGACTAGGTTCTATTCTTATTTTCTTACTGTCACTACAATATATTGTGAAAAGAAAAAAAACTGTATTGAGATCAACTGTTTGCCCGTAATATGTTACATTTATAAATGTTCACAATGCTTTATTAAGAAATATCATACCTTTTTGTCCATGAGGAATTGGAGGGTAGTCCATGCGAGCTTCTCTGAACATTATTGGCCCATACACTCATTATCTTGTTAGTAAAGCCTTCACATAATAGCAAGTTCTAACTTCAAACAGATGAGCCACTAGGTTAACCTATTTTTGAGATTAAAAGGAATGATATTTTCTTTCTGAAAAGCTGGGCTAGATTAGGAAATATGAATTTGCAAATAGAAATCTTTTGATACCCATTAAAAATAATTGGTGCCAATTTGTTTGTACAGTAGTGCAGTTAGCTGTTTAGCTGAAATTTCTGCCTGTTGCATTTATTAATGAAATTGCATAGTATTAAATTCTGAGTTATTATTATATCTGTAGGATTGACATATCCGAAGACAAGTTTTTACAGTATTTCTGGGATTGTTGGAACCGATTGGAGGTATTATTTATTACATTTTTTTAGAGACTCTTGGATTTTCTTTTATAAATCTATGTATTTATCATAGATCCAAACATTTTCTTTAATCAGCATCATTGCTTGTATTTTATACTTAAATAGAAGAATTGGCTATTAGAGTAATTTTGGCCTTTCCCTATTGGCCTTCTAATACTATATTGATAGGAACTCAAAAACAGAGCTCACCTTCATTGAAGGGAAAGAGCTAAAAACCCTTCTCTTTGGATGATGTAGAGATGATATCATCTCAATTGAGATTTGTACAACATAAGGGAAAATTCAAGAAAACAGAAATGGAAATGTAGAGACACTGCAAGCACTTCAAGGGGCTTGAATTCTCCCTTCCCAAACCTCACTCACAATTTTTCCATCCTTTTTCCTCTTCTTTCTTGTCTTTTTATTCTATTTGCACTACCCAAATCTGTTTCTTGCCCCATCTGGCAGGTGAGCTGGTTGGTTACATTGCAGCCTCCCTGTGTGCTCTTCGTACTTCCTTTGCATACTACTCCCAATAGCATTTAATCAACTGTTGCTATTCCTTTCTCTATCTGTTAGATTCCATCTTAAAACCAATTGGGTTAAGTGAAGTTGCCCAACATGCATATAAATGCTCAGTAATTGAGGCAGGCATGTGAGACTTTCCAACACTCCCTCTGTGGATACTTGCTGGACTAGGCAATACTTAGTGGAAACCATGACAACAATGAAAATGGACTTTAGGCTTTGATCCATGTTAGATTTCATCTTAAAATCAATTGGCTCAAGTGAACCTACCCAACAGGCACAAACCACATCCCAATAATTAAGTCAGGCAATGTGGGATTTTCCAATGCTATCCTACACTTTATTGGGGGAGGGAGGGTACACTGGCGGTTATCAGGTACCTGTTCTATTATTCTATTTGGATCTTCTAAATACCACAAACTATTTTAGTTTTGTGGATAAAAAGGGAGAGCTTTGTGTCTGTGTTTGAGAAGAGAACATACTAACTTCAAGAAAGCTTCATGCTATTATTGCTTACAAAAATTTTCCTAGTTTTAGGGTGAAAATGTGATAAGCCACTTCAGAATTGACTGGACATTGTATTTGGATGCATATGTAACAGAATATAAATTATTCATATCAAAAGTAATTTCTCTTTTTCTTCATTGTCCGTTGATATTGATATGAAAATGTAACTTTCATACACTATATTTCAAATTTAATCATTAAATATTTTTGTTTCAGATGTGAAACTATTTGTTAGAAGAAACAATGTAACTTGAATATATTATCCAATGACATCTTCTGGTGGCAGTTTCTCAATTCCTGAAGCTTAATTTCACAGGAAAATACAACAGAGCAGCTTGTAATGCCCCCACTATTTCTGTTTCTTACTATATTGGCCTTCAAAATATTTATATCTGAACAGGTAAACCATGCAAGGTTTCTTACTAAATGGTGCTTGCAAAATTGTTGCATATCCCTGTTTGCAGTGGCCATTGTGAAAGATTTGATGTGACAAACTTGCCACTTTCTGGATCACATTTTCATAAGACACTGGCCAATGATGTTTACGAAATTCTTTTGCTTGTATTGTTTTGGAGGTGCAAGATTAAACTTGTTCTGAATGCAGTACCAAACTAAACCAGTTTATTCATGCTTTCTAATTATGAAAACATTCTTATATCATTGCTAGTGTACATCTTTACCTTTATTTCCCCGCAGCATGCTTGTTACACTCTGGACAACTTTTTTCTTCTGTGATAAATGTTGTTTTCATAAAGGAGGTCACTGCTTGTGACCTTACATACCCTTTTAAGTAAATATAAAATAAAACATAAATTACTGAGCTCTTTTTGTTTCAATATAATTTATAAGGATTTCCTGCTATCTCTACATGGATAGGTTACTTTTTCATCTCTTACTTTTATCCAAAAACTATCAAGATGATTCTGAAATTAAATGGCTTTGAAAACTATATTTTTCATCATTTGCTAATAATCTAAGATGAAATCCAACGAATATTCTATTTTCTTTTATCATAATAACATTCTTGTGTTCCTATATGTGTATTTGCATTTTGATAAATTATGTTTTGATTCAGGAATCCTTTCTCCACCTTTCCCTTTCATATGCTGTACCTTTTATTTAAGAATAATGTGCTCCTAGTTCATACAATTTTTTTGGCTTTTACCTGCAGTTTAATGCTTATGTAGTAAGTCTTTATTCTTCTGTTCTCTACTTTTTCCCTCACTGCTAATATTTCATTTAAATGGTTCCCATTCATAGGTTGATGCTGCCATTATAGAAGTTGGTCTTGGAGGCAAAGAAGACTCAACTAATGCGGTATGCATTTGATGTATGGTATCACAGATTTATTTCTTAACTTTTGTTGTTAACAACAATTCTTGTTTAATATATTTTCTTCAACTAATAAAAGAAGTGTTTAAAGAAAGTACAACCTGTTGCGTATGATTTATGACTATTAACATTCCTAAATGATTATCAACTTGCAGATTAAAGAACCTACTGTTTGTGGCATTAGTTCTCTGGGCATGGATCATACTGAGATATTAGGTGTGTATGTGCCATACTTTTTGAACATTCCTTCTGATGCTTTGCATATTGTTTACTCAGAAGAAAGCTTAACATGTCCCTGAGTTGGCAATATGGTTTCTATCATCTAAGTAAACTCTCATTTTTTGTGCATTTTCTTCTTTTTTGTATATTCATTTTTTGTGCATTATCTTCAACAACACTATGGAAAAGTATTTAAATTACAACATATATGTATGAGATAATGTTTTTGTTTACTCAAAGATATTGTTTATTCTTCATTTTTTGTGCGTTTTCTTCAACAGTGAATTGACCCCAATATGGAAAAAGTATTTAAATTACTACATATATGCAGGAGATACTCTTGGACAGATAGCTTCACACAAGGCAGGAATTTTTAAGGTATTGAAATTCTACTCAACCAACCAAACTTGCACATTGATTTCTATGGAAATAGGCATCTTGTAGTAATTGTATTCTATTTATGTGTTTGCATCCCCCTACCCACCTTCCTTGTTTTCCGTATCTTCTAAAAATCGATGTTTTCCCGATTCTTGAAGCCTAAAGTTCCAGCCTTCACAGTACCCCAACCTCCTGAAGCAATGGATGTTATCCTTGAGAGGGCCAAAGAACTCATGGTAATCATTGTTCTCAATCCCTATTGTAAATTGCCTCAAGGAAAGAGCATTATGAAGTTGCCTCTTATCAATACCATTTTCTTTTATTATTGTGATAAAAATAGATGTAGAGTTCTTATGGTCAGAAGCTCCTATCCTCACCTTGACTCAGGATGTTCATACAAATATTACTAGAAAGAAAAACACCATAAAACTTAAAATTCTATTACTAGATTTTTTTTTTAATTTAGATTAATTAAAGATCTGAATCTTATCTAGCTTCAGCTTCATCTGTCACTATATATGTGATACTTTGGTTACATATATAAATGGCAGCCCAATGCTTGATGCTCCCACCTTGTGGAGTCTGGGGGAGGTAGATGCATGATGCCCTACCCTTGCAAGTGGAGTTTGAAAGTGTGATATCACATTGTTTACATATGATATAGTAAATGGCTCGAGGAAAAAAATGTTTCATAGAATGTTAAGCCTATAAGTGCCACTTGTTTATTCCTTACATACCGCACAGTTATCATGATTTTTAAAAGGCGTGACAACAGAGCAGAATAGGGAGTCAGGGCCTGCCCTCCTTGTCCCCACCCTCACCTTGGACAGGATGATTTTGGGGTTAGAGGTTTGGGAAAGGTATGGATGAAAATTTTAAACTCAACTATATTCCCATTGGGCTTGGGGCTATGAGGAAATCATCCCACTCTTTTTTTTTAAAATTCAATTTGTTTATATATATTTAATATTTTTAACTAAATCATACATCAAGTACATTCCAATTCAAATAAAATGTTAAAATTAATAGACAATTAGAATATTAGAAATAGGAAACATAAGAACTAAATTATGTTTTTAATAAATGTGTTATTTCAATTTTATAACTTATTATTATTTAAATTATTTATCATAATAATTAATTTATACATCCAATAATTATAAGAAATGATTGTGAGATTAAAATCCTAATTCAATTATATATGTGTGTGAAATTTTGATTATAGGACTGGTTCGCATTCGGAAGCGAGGCAAGTAATTACTTCCTCAAACCTGTCATCCCTGCTCTTGCAAATTGGGAAAATCCCGAACCCAATCAAGACAGATTTTTCCTGTTAAGTCAGATCAAGGATAGACAATTGTCCACATGTTCAGATTTAATTGTCATGTCTAATTTGTAGTTGTTTTGAGGGAAAAAATTTTGGTAATAATTTTCAAATTGAATCTGTAATTAAAAATTAATTAATCATCAAATTAAAAACTGGAACTTTTAATGAAACTTCATAGTTAGGCTTGGTCTGACTGTCTGAAAGGTTATCTTTCTCATCCTTCCAATTATGTAAAATCAAGTACTTCCTGTATTTTGGAAAACTGATTTAGTAGGAAAATATAGGCCAGGAATCATACAAGCATGCCAGAGCATGTGCAACCTCACATGACCATACGAGTCTCATTACTGTCCATGCTATTAATTGTTTGCCTATTTTCAATGGCTGCAGGTTCCACTGGAAGTGATTGAACCTTTTGATTGTAAGCAAATGAAGGGATTAAAGCTTGGTTTATCTGGTGATCACCAATACTACAATGCTGCTCTTGCAGTCTCACTTTCTAGATGCTGGCTTCAGAGAACAGGGAACTGGGGCAAAAAATATCAAAATGTTAGTTAAAATTCTACTTTTGGTTCAATCATATATCTAAGTAAATGTTTATGCAAAGTCTTGTAAATCATAATGCATTAGAATCTAAAATACCTTGGAATGATTATGCTATCAGAAATTACATGTCATGCATAAGAATTTTCAGAATGAGTACCTTGTATTCAGAGTCAGATTTTAATACTTTAGGATGGATTTGCCTGTAATTTTTTTTACTTCACGCACCTGTGTGTAATAATTGGTTTTTTTCACTTTAAGATTATTATTCTTGCTTTTCTTTCTTTGTTTGATACTCTAGTGTATCAAGGATATGTTTACATTCCTCTGTCTTCAATATACACCATTTTCACCAAGCTTTTTTCACTGTATAATAGGATTTTCAGGATTCTAATTTGCCAGATGAATTTATTAGAGGCCTTTCAACTGCACATTTTTCTGGAAGGGCTCAGATTGTTTATGACTTTTCTCCGAATGACTGCTCAGAAATTGTGTCAAAAAATTGTGGTGTAGAGTTAATATTTTATTTGGATGGAGCTCATAGTCCAGAGAGCATGGAGGCTTGCGCAAAGTGGTTTTCTAATGCTGTAAGAAGATATGAAATTCCATCACATTCATCTTTAGAAGTAGATAATGCAGAGGAATCTTCAGAAAATGGTCACATCCAACGTGAAAACAAGAGTTTGGGGCAGTTTGAGAAATCTTTTAGGAGGGTAGGTATTCTTAAAATTATTGATTGTTCCAGCTGTTCCTGGAGCTTAACCATTGTTGTGATAACATAGTAGATCCTATCTTGGATGCTTCTTTCTTCCTTTCTAAGCTACAGTAAAAAGCAATCCTCTACGCAACTTGTTTTATTTTTTGTATTGTATTATTCATTGTTATTAAGATTTCTTCAGTCTGAGAAAGCATCACATGAAATTCTTTTGGTCATCTATTTCATTTTCGATTCTCTCCTGATATTCAGCATTGATTGATTGTAGATTCTTCTATTCAATTGCTTCGATGTGAGAAATCCCCATATTTTGCTTCCACGGCTGGTGAATACATGTGCTTCTTCAGGTATTCCTGCTTCAAAGCACCTCATATTTTGCTATTTTCACTTTCTACTACAAAAAAGCTATCTTTGTGATTTTACCTTGTTTTGCTTATAAATATTCTGTGACTGGATTTAAGAATAAACTAGACAGTACATTGGACCTTCTAGCATATCAGTTAAATGAGTTGACCCTTTTTATGGTGGAGAAATATATTTTGAATATATTCTATATGAAATACATTTAGATAATCTGCTGGAAGGAAAAAAAATGAAAAAAAGAATGACGTCCCTGCCATTCTACATATTTTCTTACTTCACTATCTGAGAAATTTTTGTGTATTTGTGCATGTCTATTGGTTGCATTGCATTAAGGCAGTCAAAATTTGTTGAAACCTTGCACAGGTATTCATTTCTCAAGAGCACTTTTTGTCCCAAATATGTCAAAGTATAGTAAGGTTACTTCTGGTGCATCAGTTATTTCCTCTGATCTCCATGGCATAGACCTATCATGGCAATTTAACCTCCAAAGAATCTGGGAGAAGACTACGCATGGAAAAGGTATGCCCCATCTTTTCAGCTTGTAACGTGTTCTCTGTCACTTTAGAAACCTCATGGTGATGTTATTATGCTTGTATTGGTCATATTGTCTTCCATATAACAACGGATCTTTCAGCATCTAGGGCAATAACACAGTCAGATTTCAATGTCTTGAATTTTGATTGTCTGTCACACTATTCATTGGAAGATTTCCAGAGGCTCAACTTATGGAAACTGGATCAGAATCTAGAATGAAATGAGATTTTATTGGTCAATCTCAAATTGCCAATCTGTAACAATGTGATAGTAGAATGGGCAGTGGAAAAATTTACAAGACTGAATGAATTGAAACGAATTCAAGAGCCTGCTCTGTCCCACCCAAAACTAATTTTCACCATCTAGCTTCCCCTATCATCTACTGCCTCCATTTAATAATAGCCTAACTAATTACCTATTCTAACAGTCTGTAAAGCCTACTCCACTGTCAGGCATCACTAACAAGCCCATCCTAACATCAACTTTTTTCTTGGGCTCTTTTTCTTTTGCTTAAGCATGCCATGGAATCAGCATATATATTCAAGTAAAAGTAGAGCTGTAACTTTTTGGTTCTTCATCATGCATCCAGTAGAGTGGTCTTTACAATGACATATATACATGTGCCTCGATAACCAGTTGTAATATTATTCTTAGAATTTAAAGAGTAAAGCCATTTAGTTACAATGCTGGTCTTCCTTCAACATCCTTATTATCTTGTAAACAAACTGGAAATTCAACCAAAAGATAAGACACAAGCTACTGTTATAGATGTATGTGGAAACCAATAGAAGTTATAAAATTCCACATCGACTGCTATCATCAAGTTCTTCAAAATTATTAGGTGTTGAATTATGCCTAGATAAAGATACATGTAATGACAGCAAATTGCCTGATGAAATTATTTAGACAGACCATATAAGAATTCCTTAGTAGCATGCCCAGATTCTGCCTTAGAGGACCCAGCATTCTTGGCAAAGCTTGACTTTTTCTGACCTGTGCATTATTTTGTTTATCTGCAGAAATGACAACTTCGCTTGAAAAGGATTTCAAGATAGATTGCAAGGAGATCTTACCACCTCATGAGTTTCTTTATGATGATGCTTCAAGTGGCTGCCACTCTCATAACTATGTTGCACGCAGTGCAGTAATACCTTCATTGCCATTGACAATAAAATGGCTGCGGGACTGTGTCAAAGAACACCCACACACAAGACTTCAGGTAACAATAATGTGGATGGTACTTGATTCTTATATTTGCTTGGTTGACGAGTGGATACGTCTTAGTGCTAAATCTCAAATTTTCTCTTTAACCAGGAACATCCTTGTAAATCCCATTAAGCAAGTAACAATCAAAATTTGCTTCACTTTCTCTCTCTTCCCTTTTGGAAAGGTGACTCCTTGGTTTATACGACACCTCTTGTCTACCATCATGCTCCTAAAAGTCAATTTTATGCTGTTGGGTTGGACTTGTTTGTTTCTTCTCTTTTCCTTTCCATATCCATTTCACCATTAATGGTGTTGAAACCTGAAACCCCAGTGATGCGTTATTTTGGTTAACCACTGGTGCCTATAATTGCCTTTTAAAGATGGAGAATGTTGTTTCCTTTTACCTTCGACTTGCTTCCTTCTCCTTAGTAATGGGACAGAAAGAAGGGCTTTTTCTTTTTTTCCAATCTTTCCACCTACACTACCTATAATACTTCGTGTATTCTAAGAGCTAATTCTTACCAGTTGTTGCAGGTTCTTGTCACTGGATCACTGCATCTTGTTGGAGATGTACTAAAGCTCTTGAAAAGATGATTTAAATTGAAGAATATATAGAAGTGCCTGCCTTGGCTTTGGAAGTTTTTATTGCACCAAAAAATTGCCATTATTTCAATCATTTAAGCAGATTCCGAGCTCATGTGATTGCTCAATGCTGTGCAAATATTTCTTTACAATTTTATGTGCATACTATTCACACCATCTCCTAAATGTTGAAAAACGCAGGAAAAGAAAAGGAAAAATTGGTAAAACATGATTTTTCTTATTTAGTAAAATAGGAAACCAATATTTTTCTAGAGTTTGCAGAAAAACAACGTAAGTAACAGAACACAAGCCAGCAAGTAATGATGAAATTAGACTATTTGTTTCGAAAAAAAAAAATTATAATCTCGTCAACCCTAGTTAGCACATGCTATTCAAAGCCAATTGACATACCATAGGTAGAAAACAAAATGTTTAGTTAATGATTCCTATTAAGGAGTATCGTATGTTGGTTGCAATTTTAAATGTTCGCAAACTAGTTATGGATGTAATTTTTTATAGCAGTTCGTAAACCTCACAAAATATATATAGAAAGTTAAACTGTATTTTTTAATTTTTATGTTTTTTATTGTATTTAATTTGATATTTTTGTCTTTTTAAAAAATTAAATTATTTTTTTATATTTTTAAAGTAAGTCAAAATAGTCTTTATGAAATAATAATTATTTTATTATGGGACTTGATTTTGAATTTTTTTTATTAATTCAAAAGGTGAAATTTGATATATTAAATTGATATACGTGAAAAATTATAGAACTTAACTTGATGATAGAATAAAAAAAATCATGATACAAAATAAATGAATTTAACAAGTATTTAAAAAATTAAAAAATTAAAAATCAATTTTTATTTAGTTATTTGTGAATTTTATTTTTCATGCGATAATCACTATGTTTATAATCCTTTTTAGTTTGAACTAGTTTTTATAGTTTTCATATAAATAAATTTAATAAAATAAATTTTATATATCGAGTTAGTTAAAAAAGATACAAATTGTGTTTTAAAATTAAGAATGATCATT
>JAMLFT010006185.1:0-16399 GCA_026544285.1 Pachyrhizus erosus
TTACATGTTCATCGTCTGTATGAATGCAGGAACTGTGTGGGGGGGATTGGGAAATCCTAAATTAACATTTAGTGACAGTGTGAAACTGAATGTTGGCAATAACAAGCTTTCTTTACTCAGTGTTGCCGTTGGTCTCCCAGTTAGTTCTCTCTCTTTTATTTTTCTCTTTTTTCTGTAACATTTTTAATTTGTTCCTGAGTAATATTTTTAAATTTTAATCATGTTTTGTATTCACTTAATACCAGAATGTTGGTTTGCACTTTGAAACATGGAATGCGGGGGTGTTAGGTCCAGTCACTCTGAAGGGTCTAAATGAGGGGACACGAGACTTGTCCCGGCAGAGATGGTCTTACAAGGTTTGTTATCTTGTGTATATCTTGCTCGGTAGCAACATTGAACGGTTTTATGATAATGCTGAGTGTATATTATCCAAACAAAAAGAAAATCAACAAATTAATAAATACTTTGGTGAAGATTAAACTGTTAGATACTACACAAAGGGATACTAATTGATCATATATTTTGAAACTTGATCGCTAATGAAACAAAAGTTCATGGAAAAACCAATAGTAGTATGTGCACCATTCTACGACAACAAGATTGTATAATACCGTTGAAAATTGAAAATGTGGATGAAATTAACCCATGTAGTCACTAAACCATTAACTACGTGCATTGTTGTGCAGATTTTAGTACAATATGCACAAGATTATGTACTTTTGCATTCAGAAAGGTGTTGCTGTAAAGATTAGATTTAACATATTTGTTAATTTGTATGCTATTGGACAGGTTGGATTGGAAGGCGAAGCCTTGAGCCTTCACACTGTAAGTGGGAGTAGCTCTGTTGAATGGGCACAAGAATCATTAGTGGCTATAAAACAACCTTTGACATGGTACAAGGTAAAAAAAACCTTCTACAAATGTTGCATTTCTATGACTTCCATAGATGATTCACCTACATTTGCATGAACTCTGATTCATTTCATGTCTTAATGTTGTTAGACAACTTTTAGTGCACCAGCTGGCAATGATCCATTGGCTCTGGATATGGGTAGCATGGGAAAGGGTGAAGTATGGGTAAACGGTCGCAGCATTGGTCGCCATTGGCCTGGATATATAGCTCATGGTAGTTGTAATGCTTGTAATTATGCAGGATTTTATACTGATAAAAAATGCCGGATAAATTGTGGACAACCATCTCAGAGATGGTGAGAAATCATACAACTTATTTTCCAACAGTGAGTGATGTAAATGCTTGAATATTAACCTAATTTTGCCTTTGGACAGGTATCATGTTCCTCGCTCATGGCTAAACTCAGCTGGAAACTTCTTGGTTGTGTTTGAAGAATGGGGAGGTGACCCTAATGGAATTGCTTTGGTGAAAAGAACATGAAGTGTGTGCTATTATGGTGCTCTCTTAAAAGGGTATCAACTAATCAATTTCCTTTAATGTTGTCCTTTTTAATAGCTTTGTTCAAAGATATTCCTAATAAAATCCTCAACTAGAATTTATGATACTGAATTCTGATCTAGACAATTTAACCTCGCTTTTTTTTTTTCAATGCCTCATGTAACTGGGTATTCATGTTTTCCAGTCTATCCTAATTATTAACATTTGATATTCTTGTTATATGCACCCTTTCTTTCATACCTTTTGTTTTTCTGTCTTAACTGTTATGACAACATATAGAAATCAATAGATATAAACCATTTGTATTTGAATATTTCCATTCTTTCTTTACCATTTTCTTCTTCTGCTCATTATCATTGTGATCCTTTGTGCAGAGCAACATGGACAAGAAATATATATCATATATCTAATGTCTAGGAAATGCAAAGAAGCTCAAAGACTGTGTATACTGTACATAGTCAGCCTATTTTCTGAGTATTGCTCCATTGTATTACAGGGCTTGTAGCAATGAAGATTGAGCCGTTACACATTTATTTAATTTAATATATACAAAGGAAAGAATTGCGGACACTCAAAATGTCTCGGAGAGTACTGCTACATTCTGCCAAAAATAATTGTGTTTTTCCATTAAAATTATTATGTAAGAACCGATTGAAAGTAATAAAAGTTGTTTCCGATTGTCCTTTGAAATATTTATCTTGTTACATCACCTTATGCTATTGTGTTTGTGCTTCTTGGTATACAAAAGGTCATTATATAAAGAAATTATTGGTATATGCTAGCAACCAATTTTCTTTTTTGTTAAAAAAAATGAATTGTCTTAGACAGTTAGACAAAGCCTGAAGAAGTGATAATAGAATGACCCTATGTAACTTTTGAAATTTTAGGATATAATGAAAGGGGAAAAAACATAACGTGCTAATGCACTTCTCATCACTAGAATGGGCCTCTCGAAAAGTGAATTTTCATGATCTAGATCAGATCCAACCCAATCAAAGGCATGGGTATTTGGACCCAGACCCAAATTATTTGGATAGAATCTGAACCAACCATACCAGCAGACCCAAAACAAAAATGTTGGCATACCCACTATGTATGTACCTACGTTTTTTTTAAACGAAAATCAGTTTAAATTTTTTAGCTAGCTCTAATGATAATATTATTAATATTAGTCTACTGTCTTAGAAATTAACTAGACATTAACAATGTTCTTTCTAATCTCCTTTAGTTGTGCATTTCACACAGAATTACTCTTACAACTATTCAAAAAAATCTTTCTACTCTTACAACTATTCAAAAAAATCTTTCTTAACTATTTCAAATTATCTTTCTTTTACCTTTATGTTTATATTTAATTTTTTAATTGTTTATTCTTTTCAGTCAATTTTTTTTATTTCTACCTCTAAATTGAATTTAAATAATTTTTTATTAAATAAATTATCCAAAAATTAAAATGACCTTGTATCAAAATTTAAATTGTTCATTGTAAATCTAAAATATAATTTATATATTTTTGGTACACAAAATATATTTATACATTTAAAGATATTTATTTAATATGAATTTACATGATAACATAATTATAAATTTAAAGATATTTATTCATGATAAATTTCAATTATATAAAAATAAATGTTTGTCCTTAAGCTAAAATACTAGTAATAAAAAAACCAAAAATGTAAGTATCTACCATCATCTAAATGCTATTAAAATTTTAGAAAATGAGGCATGGATACTACCATGAATTGATACCTCTAGAGGAAACAAAGAAAAATGTAGGTATAATATAATGATCCATGGTGCTTTTTTTTGGTATTGACCACAAAATTTTTCATTAAAAATAATTTTATTTGAATTTTATACAATAATTATAAATGATAAAGTTCATTTTTTTAATATTTAACATAATTATATATTTAGAATTCAAATTTAAAATATTTAGCTAAGTTGAAATAAACTTGAGTTGATGCACGTATTCTAAAGTGATAGATGTGGTATGATGTGATATGATTGAAACAGAAATAGAAAAAAAAAATTAATGAAGCATTTGTAGTACTACAATATTCATAAAATTACTCTAAAATTTTAAGAAGGAAACTTAAAAAACAGAAAAGTTGGTGGGCTAGACTGTTAGCCCACGACAAGATAACACATGCAGGGGCCAGGTTTTATATGCTCAATTGAAAATGCGAACGAACATACTAATGTCAATGAAATCACATTAAATCATCTAAAGTCAATGATATCGAATGCGTTGTTGCCATTAACAAATACCAAATAGCACAAGGAATTGATTTGGCACCAAATGTGAAGAGTAAGGAGCACCAACAACATTGGCAGAGTGGTATTTCTGCAGACGTAGCATCCACCATTGGTGTTTTTCGTTTGAGGCCACCAAGAGAAAAGAGATAGGATTCAAACGTGGAAACTGAAAAAAAACTGGAAGCATCAATTGTTGTGCTAATCGGTCATGTGGTTTAACATTGGCCTTCAAATTTGACTCACTCACATGGATCTATAAATCTGTTTCCTTTCCCTTTTCTCAATTCTAGAATGAGTATGATACGTAATTGAAAATTAAGATATCATAATAATACTGCATTGAGTGTGGACTCCCAAGTGGCATGTCCCAACCTATTCAATTGCAAAGAAAAAAAAAATACTTATTCAATTGCATGCGGTTTTTAAATAACTTTTAATTTTAATTATTTATGTAATATTAATTAATTACTTCTTTTTTAAATAGATGAATTACTTTTTTAACACACGAAAATGCTTCTATTTTCCAACCAACGTCTTGAGGAGGTGAGTATAGTTGATATTGGTGAGTGTTATAAAACATGCAAGTTATATGCGTGAAAATCAGATAAATACATATTAATTATTATTTTTTATTAGTATATATTATGAACGGTCAAGAAGTTATGTAATGTACATATGTTGTATGTAAAGTACAAACATATCAAATGAGAATGTTGACTTATATAAAAGCAACAAAATTAAACGTTAATTATTAGATTTTATTATTATAGTTAAAATTAAATTAAGTCATGTGAATATTTTTAAGATTATATAACTTTTTTTAAGTTATCATTGTTTTAATCTTGATTATTTATTACCTTCTTGACAAGTGAACCAAGTCATATAAGTAGTAAATAAAAAATGAAGGGTTAGAAAACACGTTAGAACGAGGTTAAATAGTTTGTGTAATTTTTGCAAATTTTTCGTAAACTCTTTAAAAAAGATATATGAAATGAATGAAAAATAATTTCATAAATATAGACATATAAATGGTAAATGATAAACATAACACCAAAATCTTTTTATACTTGTTTGTTTTAACTCTTGAGTTATTTCCGATTCTCCTTCCATTTAAGGAGTTTCATTAAACAAAAATTTGTTTACAACACAAGTAATGAATCCATCATTCCTAGTTATACCCAATATTCTTTAACTGTCACTTTTGGTTACAATACTTAATCACCTTATTAAGTTATTCTAAGTATTGTTTCACACTAAATCACTCTTGACTTTCTAAGATCTTTACAAGACACAAAATAATTCACAATGTAAGGATATAAAAGTTTTAGCACAAGATTGTAACTTAGCAAAGCAAATGAAATAAATTAATTATATAGCAAAATCTCAATAAAATATGTAAGAGATTGGACATATTACATAGCAAAATCTCAATAAAATATGTAAGAGATTGGATATATAAAGTGTTTTTAAGATAAAGTATCTTCAGAATTTCTCTAACTTTTGTCTTCATGCATTTGGGGTTTTATATAGGCTTAAAGAGAAATATTTGTTGTAACACAATGTTCTTCTTCCTTCTTTCCATTCTGATATGCAATATATGCATGACTCTACTTTATATCTTCTTGTTGTAAGAGTTTAGTTTTTGTTAGATGAGAGATAATATATTTGTCTTTTGTATTTTTCACTTTTGGTTTTCTAAGCTTTAATAGATCAACTGCTCTTTTAAACATTTCTACTTCAGTCATTTTTTATAACAGACTTAAAAGTTTGATGGCCATTTGATTTAGAAGTTTACTTATCTTCATTATATTTGTTATTTTTATTAAATGTTTATTTGAATTTAAATGTTAGCAAACAACATGGTTAGAAACATAGATAAATTATTCTATCATATATCATAGGCATTTGAAACATTAAAGAATGTTCAAACTTAATAAAAGTGTAAGTAAAAAACAAATTTAAAGTTGCTTAAGAACGTTAGTTGATTCAAGACGTATTTTTAAATCATACGTCCAAGACATTTAGTTTCATAAAATCTCGTTCAACGTATATTTGTTAAAAATCTCATCTAGACATATCAGCGTTTTAACGTTTGGGACACTTACCTTATTTTGCATTTATACTATATGTCTAAGTTAAGAGATACAACCTTTCCATTGCTTTAGACATATTATTGTCAATATACTCATCAAATTATATTATTCATTTATTATCATCGAAATCATAGATTTTTTAGGGAGTTGATGTTTATCTACATCTTTGGTTCTAACAAAAAGTTCAAGTATCATTTCTCAAGGAATGTATTCAATCTTTGACAATTTTTGTATGTTTTACTTGCTAACACAACAAATAAAATAAGAAATTGACAACAAAATTAATGTAAGGCTTTGACAATGAAATAAAAATATAACTAAAATAATAAAAGGTAAATCAAAATTGTTTTGGGATTTTTCTCAAATAGTTTAAGTGTAGAAATCAAGTTTCAGATAACAATAGAATGAAGTGTTTGGGATTAACTTCACTAAATCATCCCTTTATACATACAAAAGCTACTAATCTAGTTTAAGACTCATTTGTTATCATAAACTAAAAAAAGTGCTCAAACCCTAATCGTTTATAATGAGAGCCAAAGTCCTTTGACTAACCTATCAATAGAATAAAATGTTTAGGGGTTGACTTCACTAAATCATCCCCTCATGCATACGAAAGCTACTAATCTAGTTTAAGACTCATTTATTGTCATCAACTAAAAAAATTTAAACCTTAATCCCTTAGAATGAGAGCCAAGTCCCTTGACTAACTAATCAACCCCTTAAATAGATTAACCAAATGGCTTGTTGAATGAGCAATATTTATAATATGACTAATAAATTTTGCTATATTCCTAGACACAAAATCCACTAGGTGTTCATCTCCATTTAAACATATTTTCTAATTGTATTTAAACCATAAAATCAAGCAAAGGAAGATAAAGCCTAAGCTAGCATTAATCATAGAAGAAAACACATAATAATGAATAATAAACATAGATTAATAACTCAAGATGTACACATTAGATTCGGTTCAATTACATCAAACCCCAAATAAGGGAGACTTAGTTACTCATAGATGGAAAAAGCAAAACAACGATGAAGAAATAACAAAAGATGAAAATGAAGCCTTAAGAGAATTTCATGCCACAAAACAACTTCAATGTTAGGTAAAAAAGAATGTTTCTTTATTAGTTTTGTCAAAACCTTTAATTAATTTTTTTTCTCTCAATAAAGTGTTAGTGTAGCAAAATTCAACTAGCAAACTATATTTTTTTCTAAGCAAAATCCTCTCACTAAAGAACCTTGGTACTTTTTTTTACTTTTGTTTCTTGGACAACCATGAGGTCTCGCTAGGCAAATATTTAATATATAGGTGCCTTGCGTACTTCTAAATTTGTTGGGTGAGGGACATAATTCCTTGGGAAAATCACAACATAAGAATATTTATTGTCCTTGAAACAACATGATAGAGGACTATCTCTTGAATATAATGCATTTGATGAGTGGAAGTTGGAAGAACCCCTTACTAGAGCTAGAAAGAGAAGACTATAAAAAAAATTGGACTTTTATTAAACTCTTCTTAGTCTTGATTCCTATATGGCTTAGGATTTCTTTATAGTCATTGTATTTGGGATCATTAGTTTGTATTTGGTTTGTATTTTGTTTAGGCTTGTATTTTTTACCATCTAGTATAGGTTCCTTTATATTGTTGGGTTTCTAAGCCCATTTCATGGGCTTTATGGCCCAATCCGAGGCATATGTAGCTCGTTGAGCTTGCTAGAGGGCTTCTTAGTGAAGCTTCGCTTGTTAGGATCTCCTATAAATAATTGTAAAATTTAAACTTGGTTATAACTTGATAATTGAATGAAAATTTGAGTTTTTTTCCACTTGTGAGAGCTTAGATATTCTCTCTAGTGAGTCTAGTGAGAGTGTCAACTTTTTCTTATCAAAGTTTGTTTACTTTGTGGTGGCTTTCTACAAGTTCTTATCCTATTCTTAGAAATAGGTGGCGAATCCATCTCTTTTCTCCACCATTGCTTGTTCTTGAAACTTGAATTGAAGATTATGATGAAGATTCATGGAAGAAATGTAACATTTGAAATCAAGGTCAATCTAATCTTTGATTTAGCTTCAAATATGTTTAGATATATTCATTTTGAGTTGAATTTGTGCCAAAATTGTGTAAATCCACTTGCAATTGCATGCGAGCATGTTCTAGTGCAATTTGTTTTGTATTTTAAGCATTTTACATGTATTTCATGCTTCATCCAAGCTTTGTGCATGCTTTCCATATGTTCCTTGCTTGTGTAGCTCATGCAACCCCTTGCTTGAGTCATGCTTGTGGTGCTTAAGGTAGTTGTTTAGAGGAATCTCCACTAGTTTGTTAGATGCACATGCTTGTTGTGCTCTCCTTCACACTTTGCATGCTTTCCTTGAGTTGTTCGAGTTCTCCTTCTTCCTCCATGGATTCGAAGCATTGCTCTTGCATTTTCCTCCATTGTTGAAGTGTTTTGAAGTTAATTTTGCTTTGGAGATGCTTCGAACTTGTGATTGAAGTGAGTCTGCATGATCTTCTAGCTTGGATAGCATTTTTAGAGGCTAGCTCTTGCTTTGATTTAGTCTTCTTCTTCCTCTCGTGAAGTGCGACTAGTTTGAACTCTATCTTAGCTTGGATCTTTAATTTTTCATTGTTCATTTGGGATTCAATGCTTAGGTTTTGTTCTTCATATGTTTAGGAGTACATTGATGTCAAAATGTTTTGTTAAAAATTTCTAAAATGATCTAGATCTAGGAAATTTTGGTCAAGTATCTTCATGTGTTCTTGCTAGTTTTTGAGTTTTGTTAATTAAATCTATATTACTTCTTGTTAGATCCTTGCAAATCAATGCTTGATTATTGTATTCTAGTTACTAAACCTTCCTTCTTCAAGTGTTGAGTTATGTTCATGTGTTCTTCATGTTTGTCTTAATTCTTAAAAGAGTTTCTTGTCAATTTTTAAGTTGTTATTGTGTTTGAATTATTCAAATCTTGTTAGCGAGGTTTTGGTGCCTTATTCCTTACAAAGCTTGATCATTTTCTCCTTAGTTGCACTTGAAAATTTGATGCATACATTTGGTGCATTTCTTGCAAAAGCTTCTAACTACTTCTCCATTTTCTTTTAGAAATTCGGTTTTAACAAACTTCTTCCTCCAAATTTGCTCAAAATCTAGTGTGAATTCAAAATTTGCCTCCAAATTTTGGTAAAAGTTGAATCTGCCTCCAATTCTAATTCAAATTTTGGTTGAAATTTAATTTTGCCTCCATTATAGAATTCAAAATTTGGTGAAATTTGTTTTGTTTTGAGCATGATGTAGTCTCAGATTCATGATTATGAATATCAAATTGTTTGATTAAAAGAAAGAAAAGAAAAGAAAAAGAAAGAAAATAATAATATATTTAAAAGAAAGAAAGAAATTAGGCAAGCAATTTGAGGCATATATTGATCCATTTCTACTTAATTTTACCTTCTAAACTTCCATATTTTAGGATCCAATTACTGTTCGGAAGTTATCAAAAGATTGATTCAAGTTTCATTACATTATAGAGCTTGGAATACATTGAATTCTTTGAAAAATCACCAAACTCGAGGCAAAATTACTTGTTTCATCCAAATTTGTTTGAGAAATTGGTGTTGTAAGTTGGTATTTTATTTTTAGGCTCTTATTCTTGTTATACATGTTATAGAGTTCCTTCTTTGTATTTTCAATTTTCTTGAAATTTTGTATGACATGTTTTGAGTTGTACTTGGTTCAATCTTAGTGGTATAGGCACTTTGTGCATGTTTAGAGTTTCTTTGAGCTTTCATTTCATTTGTTTATGCATGCAATTAGTTCCTTGAGTTGTCTCATTAACTATTTCATATGTTAACTTTTTGGAGTTTTTGAGTCTCTACATCTTATACTAATTTGTCTCCATCTTATTCCATTTTGAGTTTTTCCTTCATTTCTTGTTAGGTTTTATTGTTTGTCTTCTTGTGGCTTCTTAGTTTTGTCAATTTGGGTTTGTATATCATTGGAATTCTTGGAATTTGTGGCATATTTCATGAAGTAACTCTTTGATTTTGAGAAATTGTTGACTTCCTTCCTAGGCTTTCAAGAAAGAAATAGGAAGTGGTAAAAGGAAACAGAGTTTACATCATAAAAAGAGCTTTGAAAGAATGATACATGAGTGTTGAGTGTATACACTAAGGAGTGGTTAGAACTTCCTTTGATATTACTTGTGATTTTTTCTAACCTTTGCTTTCTTGTGTAGGATGGCTCGTGGGAATGATAATGATGCACTACCTCCAAAATCAGCAAAACTAATGGCTAATATGATTAAACACATGAAATTAATGCAATTGGAAAGTGAAAGAAAACTAAATGAGAAATTTGAAAGAAGTGAAAAACATGCTAGAGACTTGAACCATAAGGTTGATGAGTTAGTTAGGATGCATGATAGAGTTTCTTCTTCTTCCCACTTGAGTGATGAGTATTATGTTGATCATGGTGATGTTAGAAGACCTAAACCAAGGCCTAGAAGGGTAGAAAGACATTCTAAGGACCCTAGTGTGCTTAGACCGAGGCAAGGAAAGAAAGAAAATGAGCATAGGGAACCTTTTGAATAGAGGCCAAGGCATAGAGAGGATAGAAAGAAGGATCCTAACATGAATTTGCCTAAGTTTGAAGGTTCATCTAATGTTGAGTTTTAGTTGGAATGGGCATGTCCTCCTTGAAAGACAAAGTTGTAACTAAAGTAAATAATTCTTCTTTTTCTTCTTTTAATTTTAAGCCCAAAGAAAGCAAAGATGTAAGTAAAGACCAGCCTCCTCCCCTTAAATCAAGTGATATTAAATGCTTTAAATATTTAGGAAAGGGACACATAGTCTCCCAATGCCCTAACAAAAGGACCATGATAATGAAGGATAATGGGAGCATTGATAGTAAGTCTTCTATTGATGAGAATGACGCCTCTAGTGAAGGTGCAAGTAATGTTGCTCACTCACCTAAGGAGGGAGATTTGCTAATTATTAGACACATACTTGGTTCATTATGTAACGAGAGTAATGATTCACAACATGAGAAAAATTTTCATACTCATTGCATAGTTAGTGGGCAAGTATGCTACCTCATCATTGATAGTGGTAGTTGTACCAATGTGGCTAGCACTAGGATAGTAGATAAACTTACTCTACCTATGACTCCTCACCCAAAGCCATATAAGCTTCAATGGCTTAGTGAAAAAGGAAAATTAGTAGTAGACAAGCAAGTCATACTAGCTTTCTCCATTGGGACATATAGGGATGATGTATGTTGTGATGTTGTCCCTTTGGAAGCCATACATATTTTGTTAGGTAGACCATTGAAATATGATAGGAAGATTAAATTTAATGGTGCTACTAACATCTATTCTTTTAGGTATAAAGATCAAAAGGTTGCTTTAAAACCCCTTTCACTTAAGGAACTGAGCATGGACCAAGTAAGGATGAAGAAAAAGAGAGGGCAAGAGCAAAAGGTCCAAGATGGACCTAAAGTGCAAGGAAAGAAGAAAAAGGACAAGAAAAAGGTCATAGTTTTAGAAGCAAAGGGTTTGATGGCTACTCCTCATCAGGTAAAGAAATCTATTCTTGTTAGGAAACCTTTATTCTTGTGTGTACCTTCACCTTTGTGTTTAGCTAGTCAACTTAAGTTAAATGATTAATTTGAGAAACTCTTACAAGAGTTTAAAGATGTGTTTCTTAAGGATATTCTAGTAGGATTACTACCTATTAGAGGGATAAAGCATCATATAGACTTAATTCCTAAAGCTAGCCTTATAAACAGGCTTGCCTATAGGAGTATCTCTTTTCTCTAAGATTGATTTAGAGAATGGATACCATTGAACTAGGATGATAGAAGGGGATGATTGGAAAATTACTTTCAAGACTAAGTTTAGGCTCTATGAATGGTTAGTGATGTCCTTTGGTCTAACTAATGCTTCAAGTACATTCATGAGATTGATGCATCATATGCTTAGACACTTTATAGGGAAGTTTGCTGTGGTTTATTTTGATGACATCCTTGTCTATAGTAAATCACTTCAAGATCATGTGGAGCATGTGAGAAAAGTGTTAAGTGTACTTAGAGAGCAACATTTATTTGCTAACTTATAGAAATGTACATTTTGTGTAGACCACGTAGTTTTTCTAGGTTTTGTAATCAATGCAAAAAGTGTATAGGTAGATGAAGAAAAGGTACAAGCTATTAGGAATTGGCCCACTCCTCAAAACATTAATGAGGTTAGGAGTTTTTATGGCCTTGCCAGTTTCTATAAAAGGTTTGTTCCCAATTTCAGTACCATAGCAGCACCTTGATTAAGTTAGTCAAGAAAAGTGTAGCTTTTAAATAGGAAACAATCCAATAAGAAACCTTTCAAACCTTGAAAGATAAGTTAACTCAAGCTTCAGTTCTTGCTTTACCAAACTTTCAAAAATCCTTTGAGTTGGAGTGTGATGCCTCCAATGTGGGTATTGGAGCAGTTTTGTTATAAGAGGGACATCCAATAGCTTACTTCAATGAGAAGCTTAAAGGTGTCTATCTTAATTACTCTACCTATGACAAAGAGTTTTATGCTCTTATCAGGACCTTACAAACTTGGCAGCATTATCTTTTGCCCAAGGAGTTTGTGGTTCATAGTGGTCATGAATCACTCAAGTATCTGAAGGGTTAGGATAAGCTTAATAAGAGACATGCAAAATGGGTAGAATTTCTAGAGAAATTCTTTTATGTCATTAAGCATAAGCAGGGTAAGACAAATGTGGTGGTTGATGTCCTTTTTAAGAGATATGTTATTATCTCCTTGATGGACTCTACTTTGCTTGATTTCAGTGGCATAAAGGAGTTGTACAAAGAGGATAGTGAGTTATCTAAGATATTTGATTTATGTGAAGAGAAAGCCTATTTGAACTTCTTTAGGCAAGAAGGATTCCTTTTCAAAGGAAAGAGATTATGTATACCCCAGAGTTCTTATAGGGATGTTCCAATGAAAAAAGCCCATGAAGTAGGATTAATGTGTCATTTTAGGGTAGAAAATGCCTTGAGTATTCTACATGAACATTTCTTTTGGCCTAAGATGAGGCATCAGGTTACAAATTTTTGCAAGAAGTGTGGAATATGTCATAGAGTTAAGGCTAAGCTAATGCCTTGTGGGCTATATCAGTCTCTTCCTGTACCTTCTACTCCTTGGACAAATCTTTCTATGGATTTTGCCCTTGGTTTACCTAGGACAAGGAAAGGGAGGGATTTAATTTTTGTAGTAATGGACAGGTTCTCAAAGATGGCACATTTTATTCCTTGCCATAAGCATAATGATGCATGTCATGTAGTTGACTTATTCTTTAGGGAAGTAGTTAGGCTTCATGGTGTGCCTCAAACCTTTGATCTGACAAAGATCCCAAATTCTTACGTCACTTCTGGAGAATATTAGGGAGAAAGTTAGGAACTAAGTTGTTATTCTCCACATCTTGTCATCCCCAAACTGATGGCCAAACAGAAGTGGTCAATAGAACTTTAGGACAACTTTTAAGATGTTTGGTTCAAAATAACCTAAAATATTGGGAGGAGAGTCTACCGCACATAGCATTTGCATATAAAATAGGGTGGTTAATGTAACTACATCTTATTCACCTTTTGAAGTGGTTTATGGATTTAATCTTCTCACTTCATTGGACTTGTTACCTCTTCCTAATGTGGAACACATGTCTAATCCTGATGGTTTGTCTAGGGCAAAATTTGTGAAGGAATTCCATGAAAAGGTGAAAAATCAAATTGAAAGAAAAGTAAAACAATATGCAAAACAAGACAATAAGGGGAAAAAGGAAATGATCTTCCAACTTGGGGACTTGGTTTGGATTCATTTGAGAAAGGATAGATTTCCTTCTTAGAGAAAATCTAAACTCCAAGTAAGAGTTAATGGTCCTTTTAAAGTTGTAGAAAGGATCAATGATAATGCATTAAAAAATAGATTTATTTGATACTTATGAAGTTTCTAACACTTTTAATGTTTCTGATTTGTGTCCTTTTGTTTTAGGTTATTCAAATTTAGATTTAGATTCGAGGATGAATCCTCTTCAAGGAGGAGGGGAGGACAGAGGACCATCCCTTGAAGATGATGCATTTGATGAGTGGAAGCTAGAAAAACCCTCACTAGAGCTAGAAAGAGAAGACTATAAAAAAAGTTGGACTTTTGTTGAACTCTTCTTAGTCTTGATTCCTATATGGCTTAGGATTTCTTTAGAGTCATTGTATTTGGGCTCATTAGTTTGTATTCGGTTTGTATTTTGTTTAGGCTTGTATTTTTTACCATCAAGTATAGGTTCCTTTATGTTGTTGGGCTTTATGGCCCAATTCGTGGCATATGTAGCTCGTTGAGCTTGCTAGAGAGCTTCTTAATGAAGCTTCGCCTGTTAGGATCTCCTATAAATAATTGTAAAATTCAAACTTGGTCATAACTTGATAATTGAATGAAAATTTGAGTTTTTTTCCCACTTATGAGAGCTTAGATATTCTCTCCAGTGAGTCCAATGAGAGTGTCAACTTTTTCTTATCAAAGTTTATTTGCTTTGTCGTGAATTTCTACAAGTTCTTATCCTATTCTTAGGAAAAGATGGTGAATCCATCTCTTTTCTCCACCATTGCTTGTCCTTGAAACTTGAAATGAAGATTATGATGAAGATTCATGGAAGAAATGTAACACAACATACCAAGATTTTCATTAAAAGATTCAAGAATAGATAAGAATAATCTAATATTTATGACTCAAGTACTCTTTCATAATGTCTACAAACTCTAAATAAAAATATTCTTTGAAACAAATTTCTTTATATTTCAATTTCCTTTTGGAAGAAAAAGAAAATAAAAATATTGTTGTATGACTTAAGATGATACATTATAAATTGTGATAATTGCTCTAAGTTTTATCATAAATACTCTATAAAGAATGACATAATTGTAACTTAAATAGAAATAAATGATGTTTTGAAATAACTATTAACATTAAAGTCTTCATGCTTGGTTGACCTTTAGAGTATGGATAATGGAGAAAATTTTTAAACATTGGAATTGCATTTATAGATTGCAAAACATAATATTTGATCTCATAAAATTGATAACAATTATAAAGTAGGTAATTTTAATTAAGACTTTCCATTGTGAAATAGGGACAAAAATTGGCTAATCAACCTATTAAAGACCTACAACTTCGCCTACATAAGGCCTAACCCAACCTAACTCATTTATTAAAAAAAAATAAGCTTAGACTTTTTAAAAAGTCTATTAAGTTTCATAGGCTGACCTATTTATATACATATAAAATATATTAGTATATTATATATACATAATTATATATAATACATATACATAATATCATACATAATAACATAATAGTTGTATAATTAATAATAGACATACTTAGTCAATAAGCCAACCAATCTTTTTTAGTAGGCTTTTAAATAATCTTTCAAGTCAAGTCAATTTTTCATGCATACCATACTAGACCTTCAAAAAGAAGCCTACAACAATTAATAGGTCAAACTTAGACTTTATCTTTTTATCAAAGGCTAAACTTAAGTCTATCAAAGTTTTGCTCATCTTGATGTATTTATTCCCTAGATGTAAGCCAAGAAGTTAGCATTTGAAAATTTACTTTGTTAGATATACTTTTATATTAAGCAAAGAGCTCAAGACAAAGCTAACTTTTCAACATCTGATCTTAAATATTGTCTTTACTTGAGAGGCCATTAAATGGATGTTAAATAATCATAAAATGATAAGATAATGAATCTTCTAATTATTAGAATAAATTATCATTGGATGATCTCTTTAGACCAATTACTTTTTCAATAAGATTATATTCTTCAATATGATATACCCATCTTATTTAGTTCATGTATACTTAGAATAGACCATCAAATTTTATAATACATTCATCCAATATTTTTTTTTATTTCATCAAAATTTTAGAAATAAATCATCTTGATCATTAAAAAAGTTAAATGTATTCTATTTCTCTTAATATAAATTTATGTCATAAACAAATTCTAGAAAACAAGATCTTTAGACTCTTGCTAAACAATTTTATATTTGATATGTTATCTTTGTTTTTTATTACTATAGTTTTTATTGAATTATTATGAATTATATTTAGTTGTAAGAAATAGTTGTAATTAGTGACTACTTTTTATTTTTAAATTAAAATAAATTTTTGGGTTTATTAGCATTAAATTCATATTTTATTTTAAAAGATATTTTTTATGCATTTATGTTCAATTGTTCTCATTGTTGTTTAGTTTTCTAACTTATAAATGGAACAAGTAATTATGATGAGCTTATATTCGATAAGACTATGTCTTTCTTTAATAGTATGTTTAAGTTTAAATTTGTTTCAATCTCTTTAAATATAACACAATTGATTTTTATTTTTCATTTTTTTATTATGGTCCTTTTTAAAAAAAAAATGCCTAATTTTAATTCTTCTCACTTTCTTTGCATTGGATAAAGGATCATAAACAAATTGTTACATCATTATTGTCATTACTAGTAAGGTATTATAACTAAAAAATGTTAATTAATAAAGGATTTAATCAATAAATGTATATTTACAAAGATTAAAAATATATATAAAAATTTAATTTTTATTT
>JAMLFT010006186.1:0-16422 GCA_026544285.1 Pachyrhizus erosus
TTCAAAATAAATCAATCTATTGTTTTCAACAAAATCTTTCATATTTGTGTTTTTATTTAGTCAATCAATTAAGTGATTTGTTCTACAATTAAATAGTTTTTAATTTTAGCATTTATTTTGTAATTAATAAGTATATATTAATTTTTAAAATTAATTTTTAAAATTAATTTTTAATTTAAAAAAAGTAATCTAACTGCAAATTTACCTTTTATAATTATGTTCAAATTAAATAGGCAATATTACTCTTACTTTAGACTAAAAAATTGTTTATTATTTTTTTACTGACAAAATTTTATATAATATTATAAAATATTAAATAATCAAATAGTAATACTAATAATAATATTGACAAAAAAATTCAACAAATCAAATCAAATAATAATAATAATAATTAAATATTAATAGTAATAATAAAAAAACATATCTGATATTTATCGATAACTTAATGCAATTTGAATTTTTATGATTAAATATTATTATAAATGCAATAATGATTTAATTGAATGTATGATTTGCCTGCGTGACGCATAGACTGTGAGCGAAAAAATATTATCTAACATATATTATACAGAATAAGAGAATTATTTGTATATAAAAATAAAATATATTATTTATATTCGTTAATCCACAAACCTGGCGGTTTGCGTGGTTAGCAAGTCCAAAAAATTTTACAACTTCTAATTATACGAGTTTTTAACTTTGACTCATTAAATTTGCAAACTTAGCAGATTTAGTATGCGAGATTCACAATTTGGCCCATCAATTTTTAAGTCATTTAAAGTTATTAAGACATCAACACTTTAACTTAAGATATTAATACTTTTGAAATTATTTTTAATAAATTTTATAATATATTTTAAGTTTTTGAATTGTTTTTAATTGAGACTTATTTTACAAGTGTTTGAAGGTTTGAATTTTTTATATTTGATGTTTAATAATTATTATATTTAGTCAGAATCTTTCATGTTGAGTTGAGACTTATTTGACAAAAATTTGAAGGTTTATATGAAAGTGACAGTAGATGAAATTTGAATTATTATTTTTTTAAAATTTATTTTTTAATCAATTTTTACAAGCTTGTAAGCTAGCCCATGGATTGTGGAGGTGGATTTGTATTTTTAATTTATTTATGTTGCACTAATTCGACCCATAAAAAAAAAAAAAAAACTTATACCAACAAATCTTAAATAAACTGTATATCCAGACGTACATGTAACTAACTAAAAAATGAAATTAATTATATGCATTTCAAGAAACAATGATCACATACCTTAAAACAAATTGTTAGGCATGGGTTGGTAGAAAATATTGATTGATGTTAATTATATCATTAATTGAATTATTTACATGTTGATAAAAACAAAAAAACTTGAAATGAAATGATTACTAATGGCAGCTAAAAAATCAATGTTTAAATGGTGATTTTGGAATGTAATGAATTTAATTTAGTTCCGCTGATGAATGAAATGAGAGTTAAAAAACACGACGAATGAAATGATGGAGAGCAAAAAGGAAGGGGGAGGAAAAGTGGCAAGTCATGGGCCCCACCTCGATTTCATGGGTCCATGGACATCAAAAAAGAATTATCTTTCCTTCAAAGGTCTAAATGTCTCATCTCATTTCGTATTTTGACTCCACATACAAAGCTCTCATAATTTGAATTCCGTGTAGGCTGACGAAATTGACAAAAAAAATTGTAAAAGTTTATATTGCACCTGCTTGCTTTTCGTTCTTTCGTTTGTGGCTTTGTGCCGTGTTCTTTTTTTCTTTGGGCTTTCTTTTCCGTGGAATAAAGAATGTATCTATTTTTTACCCACGAAAAAAAGAAGCCCGTGGCTTATGAATTTCTTCGATGCACTTGATGTGGGGTTGGAATTTGAGTATGAAACTGCTTATTTATGAAAAAAATGATCAACATTGGATGGTTTGGAAGGACGTGCGTGACATTTAGGACCCCAATGCAAAGAGAGAAAGATGCCTGCGTTTCATTGTCAATGGGATAAATGCACCTTTGCTATATAGACGTGCCAGGATTCTAGTTTTAGTCCTCAAGGCTAGATAGAGGGATAACCGACGTAGAAGAAAGTCCTAAGGAACGAATCAAATCACGTTTTGCTTACTTATTTACCGCATGTTTTGTATCGCGTCCTGCGCTTTTTCGGTATCACACTTGATAGTTTGCAAGTTCGACTACGTATTCGTCTTTTTGGGTGAAGTGGGTATAAATATTTCTTTCTAAACGTTTTTTTGAAACTAAGACTTTTTCTGCTTTATATCACAACAGTGTCCTCTCTTCCAAAACTTTCTATATAAATAAGTTTAATTTTTATACCATGTTTGTACAAATATTTGAGTAAATTAAAATAATCTTTTTTAAAATATTAAATTATGTAAATCTATTTATTTTTTTATCCATTACTATAATATCTTTTGTAAAAGTTTCACGTCTATAATATTTTTTAAATATTAAAAAATTTAGTATAATATATAAAATATAAATATAATATTTTAAAATATTAAAAGTTAGTGTAAAAATAATAATAAAAATATTAAATATAATTTATATAATTTAAAAAATTATACAAAAAAATTAAACATAAATTTTTTATTAAATAAATCGTTTCTCACATATGAATGGAGTTGAGACTTACATTGTTAATTTTAAAAAAAATATTTTCATTAAGAAAAAAGTAAAAATATCAAAAGATAAGAATAAAATGATTAATTAATATTTTAAAAATAATAAATAATTTAAAATAGCACAATTAAATATTTTAAAACGAAACAATTATTTAAATCCCTGTAACTTAGGGATAATTATTTACTAAAAAACATTTAATTAATACATTGCGTATTTAGAAGCTTTCCGTGGACAATGCAGAGCAGGGAAGAACAGAGAAATCTTGAATATAAACCAGAAAACAGAAGTACAAAACTGACTGCGCATCTGTAAGTAAAATTATTGAAGGAATCATTTGTAGGAATTAGTGTTAACTGTAATGTAACTAACTGATAACACAAAATCATGTGAAATGAACTAATAATAACGAGTTTTTTAACATGAAAGGTCCATCCATGTGACTGAACTAGGCAACTTTTTGCCAAACTTGGACCGTAATTAGGTGGAGAAAGGCAAAAGGCCTATAGCAATTAGATACGACAAGGGCAGTCATTAGGGACAGGATAATCCCTAGGCGCAACTTTTAATCCTAAGTTTGGTATGGATGAGATAACAAAAAATAATGAAAGAAAAGAGAAATAGAAAAAAATGAACTAATTCAAATACATAATTAATTATGATTATTATAACTTCTCTTTCTTTACTTTGATTGATTTTTTGTTTGCATGTATTTGTTCTCATGAACCGCGACTTTAAATATGCTTTTGGTTCAAATCCCATTTTTGTAAGAAAAATTAGTCCTCCAATGTCTTATCCAAAAAAATATGCTACTTGAAAAATATGCCCATACACTTTCTTTTCACTTGAATCAATTTGAATAGACTAAAATTTTATTAGTGTAGAAAGATTAATATTGTATTTGATTTTTCATATGCAAATTTTTAATGCACTTTCATAACCGAATACGGTTAAATACTTAATTGATTACGATGTACAGTTTATTATACAAGATTGTATAATTAATTATATATTATTGTCGATAAGAAGAGTTGAATTTTTATACAATGTCTATATAAAAAAATTCATATTGTGAATCAATTAAAAAGTATTTTGATATAATTTTAAAATTAATTATTACAAAAATCTAATAATCATATGATACAAAAAAAAAAAAAAAATATTAGATGTTACTTTATAAGTGTATTTAAATTAAATACATAAGAAAATTGGTGAAAGTAGTGTAAAAGATTAAGATGATTGTAAATTAGACAGAGCAAGTGCAGTGGCTCCATTAGGTAAAAGCTAGACGCAGAAGCAAATGCGGACTCTTATGGAGAGGTTACTACATAAAGGCATGAGATGCGCCGTATGTTACATAAAGACATGCCTTATTGTCAAGCTATATTGACCCAGTTGTCCCTCACCTACTCAGCATGCATATGGCAGGAAATCCATACTTACCATGTACCCTCACTCTCAGCTATAAGACTCATTTATAAATCATTTCAATTCAACTAATTAAATTATCAATTATTTTTGTTTTATTTTTTTTATTAAACTAATAGGTTTAAGTTAAACTTCATGTTTGATTATATAAATATTATTTAAATCTAAATTTACAAGCGTGATTTTAATTTGATGTTCATAAACAACTTGTGTGTGTATCCACATTGCATTATTCAACACGTAAAGATCTATCTCCAAGAAATAGATATTTTAAAATGCTTCCAAAGAAAAAATATTTTCTTGATATGTAATATATAATTGAATATTACTATCATATATTTTAACAGACTTTTAATAATATATAATAGTGCAAGAGAGGTCTTACTTGAGATCACGAGTCCAATACTAGAGAAAGAGAGATCGCTGTAAATGCCAAAAGCTAAAAGGATGAGGGACCATACAAGTGCTGATTTTTTTAATCTTGACTAATGTTATATGTACATGATGTGTATTTTTAATAATAAAAAATACAATTAAATTTTAGTGTATTAAAACTAGAAAAATTTATATATCATAATTAAGTTTAGAGCAGTCTTTTTCTTGATTCGGTTGAATTTGACAAGTGATTGCAAAGATTCAGTGTGGTTGGGCCAAGGATGTAGCACGAGTTGACTAAGGAAAGAAATAGACAAAGAAGAGAAAGAAATATGATCCATTTTGCATGTGGAGTGGATGGTAGTAAAAAAATTTCTCGACGGACACACCACGTGACAAATGCAATTCAGCTATGAATAGGTGGGTTTGGTGGAAGTAAAACCCATTACAAATTGCCCTTCCATCAAGTGGGTGTTCCTAATGCTTGTTAATAATCTTCTCACAATTCAGTAACATCTTTCTTTTTAATTCATTAAAAAAAAAAAAAAAAGCTATTTTGGGTTACTTGTAATATGTCTACGTGCATGTAAGTGAATTATTTTTAACCATTGATTATTTCATTCACATGAAAAAATATTTATTTTCAAGTAGTATTAGACTTTAATTAATTTAAATTGGTTAGGTGAACTTATTTGAGTGATTAATTTTTTTTCAACTACCTATTTTTTATTGTCATAACTTAAACTCGAAAGCTTAGAAACAAAATCTAATTAAAATTAAAATATCCTTTTTAATAGTATTTTGATAAGTAATAATAGTTTTTTTTTGTATTTTAATAAAACTCATTACATCAATAATAATATATATTTTCACTTACTAAAGTGTCCAAAAATAAAAAGAATAAAACAACACAATTTTATAAAAGAAAAAACTATTTAATACAAAATGAATGAGTTATAATTATGATATTTTTATATAAATTTGTATAATTAAATGTTTTTAATCAATATATCATTATTATTTTGAAATGAAAAAAAAAAAAAATTTTATGTGCATTGATATTTCACACATTTAAGTTATATATAATATATTTTTTATACATACATCAAATAAGTGAAATATCTAAGTGTACTAGTTGTTTTTATATAGAAAGTTCAAATTTTACTTTCAATGTTTTTTTCAATTTTTAAATTTTAATTTTTAATACTACATCAATAGTTCATGTTAATATCATGTTAGTTTGTTAATGTTACGTTAACATTCATGTTAGCTATTATGTTAGTATGTTAATGTTAAGTAATTTACAATAAATCATATACTTTTTTCATTTTCAAATTCTATCTTATGTAATATATTAATATCAAATCAATATTTAGGTCAATTGATCATGTCAATTATTACTTTAACATATTAGTATCCTGATTATCATATCAATATATTAATGTTATATCATCTTTAATAATTTACATCAATAAAATTTATTAAAAAATTGACAATACATCAACAAAGAGACATAATTATTACGTGAAAAAAATTTTGGGACTGGATTAACGTTATTGAAAATAAAATGATTAAAATAAAATAATTATAGTACTATTGGAACAAAAAGTAGAATTATACCTTAAAAAAAATAAAATACTATATTATTTGATGGAGGAAGCCAATAATGACATCTTGCAGCGGAAAAACAAATTGGTGGAGTTTCAAGATTTCTTATTTCCACGTTGGTGAATTATAATGTTAAGTTTGCATTGAAAATTTTAAGAGAACAATTCAATTTTTTTTAAAATTTAAATATTTTGTAATAAAATATTTTGTTTGAATAAAAGATTTAAAAAATTAAAAACTTAATTATTTTTAAAAATATTTTGATTATTTAAAATTTAAAAATTTAAAAATTCATCATAAAAGTAAAATTTTAAAATTTTTTATACACATTATTTTTTTATTTTTATTTTTGTCCTTTCTTTCTCTCTACCTTCCATTCTCTATCCGTTTCTTATGTTTTTTTTTCTTCTCTGTTTCTTTTCTCTTTCATTTCCTTCTTTATATTATCTAATATTAAAATTATTTTTAAATTATTAATTATTTAAAAATCAATTAATATTTATTTCAGTAATATTTAATATTAAGATTTTAGTTTTTAAATACCTATTTAAAAATAAAAATTTACATATAATAAAAATTAAATTATTCTATCTCGATGAAAAAATTAAAAATTAAAAAATTAAATTAAATCATTTAAAACATAAAAAAACTTACAATTTTTGGATACAAACACAACCTATGACCTGGGGCATAGCACAACTTCGAACAACTAATCATTTTGGATAAATTGGTTCAAATTTAAACAACAACTTATGCTATTTTGAGAATCATGTAGCTTTAGAATGAATATAGAATCGTCTCACGATGATAAAAATATGAAGTTTCCTTATAAATCCTCTTTTCCTTCCTTCTTTTATAAGTCTGGAATTTCTTGGTGCATCCTCTCCAAATTAGATGTTTGTTAGCTGCCAACGCTACTGCTTCCTCCTCTATGCGTTCTCTTACATTTTTCTCCCCCCAATGAAAGTTCCTATTTAATTATTTATTAATTAGTTTCTCAAAGTTCTCCTATTCCTACTCAAAACTTCCTTATCTTATTTCCATTTTTTTAGATAAATCATTGATAATTCTTATACTTTCATCTCCTGTATAATGAGAAAAGTCCCCTTTTTCCAACTATTTTCTAATCTCCTTTATTTTTTTTTAGTATTTTTTGGGTGACTAGTTAAAATAATGGTGTTCATATATAATTCGAATATTACTTACCAATTTTTTAAATTTTAAGTGTTGATATATTATTTTATTTCGAAAGTGTATACATCATCAAGATGGACTTAATAGTGAAGATTGAGATAATATACTACACAGATGCATAAATTCAAACTTCAGTATTATTATTATGCATTAAAAGAATTCGAAGAAATTGCATAATCCATTTTAGTTAAGGCTTAGATTGGTTGGTGAAAAAAAAAATACTAAAACATTTTGATCTTTTGAAGAAAAAAAACCATTTAATCTTATAAGATTATAAATGTGAAAAAGTATCTTTTAATATTTTTCATTCAACTTTAGCATAAATGTTTCACTTTTATTATTATAAATTATGTTTGATAAAACTATCTTATAAATTAGTTGAGACTGATAAATTAAATAAAACTTATAAGCTAATTGAAAAAATAGAAATTTATAAGATAGTTGATTGAATTAAAAACGTTTGGTATAATTAGATTAGAAGTATAAAATATAAAATTAAAAAAAATATATAATTCATTATTTGATTAAAAAAAAATATCTCAAATAATTTAATGAAAATAAAAAAAACTAATATCTTATAAGTTAATTTATTTTTATAAAATACATATTCTCTAAAGTAAAAATACGCAATATATGATTAAGCAAGAAGGTTATTGGTCAATATAAGACTTGTATATTAGATCTAACCACACTGAATAATTTTTTTTAACACTCATAATTGATTCATTTTATTTTTTGGTCAATATAAGACTTGTAAAATAGTTTTGGATCGAAACCAACTTTTGGTATCCGAGCATTTTGCAGATTCTGTCATTGAAAACTAGAATTTTGACTAACATTCTATCATTTCTTGGGTGCAAGAATTTTAAACTAAAATTTTAGAATAGTTGTAGTTGATATATATATTTTGTTTTTTGCCTCTATGGCACTGTTGAATGACCATTAATAATTTTCACTTAAGAGTACACAAAAAAAAATATAAAAAAATGAAGATAACTTTTAGTAATGAACAGTTTGACTTTGTTTCTTTAATATTACTTGGTATCAAATAGTAATAATTCCAAAGTTTTTATTGGAACTTAAATAATGGAGTAATTACTTTTTGTTCAAATGTTTTGAATTAATTCTTTTCTCATGGCATGAGTTACAACAATAATATATTGTGAACCTTGGTAAATTTTATGGCTTTTTTTTTATTCCTTTTGATAGTTTATAATATTAAAAAATTAATAATAATAAAAGAAAAGACCGGAGATTAGTATCTAACTTTATCTGATGCGATATAATTTGATTAGAGTACGTGAATCTCTAAAAAAATTAAACAAAAAAATGAAAAAATAAAAATAAATGAAATGAAATAAAAACAAAATTTATACTAAATTTTATAAGTTACTTGGAGTAGATTATGAAAATAACTTATAAATTATTAAAATAAATTTATGAGTGAAATGAAACTAATTTATAAGTTATAAAAAAAAAATTATAAACTTTTTAAGTGTCTCATCAAACATTTTTCAATTCTTAAAAGATTAAATGCTTTTTTAAAAAAATAAAAAAAGAAGATTAAAGTGCTTCTCGTATCATTTTGGTCCACAGTAATTACTCTTGAAGGGGGAAATAATAAAATGTGGTTGAATGCACAAATTAAAGCTGGACCGATGGTACGCACTCAGACACGCAAGGCTTGGGTTGAATTTAAAACCCATAGGAATTTGCATTCAAATGAGGCCTATGTTGGGTTGAAACTTGACTCAAAAAAAAATAAAAAATCCGAAAGCTTAAACAACGGCGTTGAATATAAATTTTGATTTACAACATTTTTCAGTAACAAGACTGTATATTATCAAAATAAGATTAGTAATTTTCCACAAACAACGTTCAAATTTGAAGATCTAAGAAAAGTCAAGATAAAATAGCCAATTTAATTTTATTCAACAGTTTTCATTAATTATAATCAAATTTGTATTTTTTTTAAAAAAATCAGCAAGAGTAACTTAAAAAAAATACTAAGAAAAAACAAATTAAACCATCTACTCAATTGTTGCAATACGGCGACATCGTAAATTTGTGCTTTAATTGGTGTGTGTATGTATTTCTTAAATTAACATTATAGAAGAGAGAACATTTCCACCGAAACTAATTGCCTGTGTTGTTAGCCTAAATTATTTCGTCATAGGATGATAAATTATTATATGGTCTGGAAATTTGTAGTCCTGATTAATTTCTATATAATAATCTCTGTATAATATATTAATTTGTTGTAGTTTTTTAGAAAATATATAATTACATGCTATATGGAGATTGATTGGGCTACATAGACTTAGACTATGTGATAATTTTTGTATAGGAGTTCCACTTGCAGACGTTGAGATTGGAAGGTTTAGACATGTTTCTACAACATCACACAGAGTGTATTTGGATGACACATTAGAATTAATTACATTACACAAAGTTATTATGATATCATGAAAAGATAAAAATAAAAATTTATTATTTTGTCTTTATTATAAAAAATTAATTGATTATTTCTTATTGTAAACCTATTCCAAACACACTAGTAATGATTTCTGAGTTTTCTACTACCGGTAGCAATAACCCTTGACCACAATTATTATTTCTAATATTATTATTATTAGACAGGCACAACGGCTGTCTGTACTCATCTTTTATACTTTGAAATTGGATTTTATTTGCAGTTGGTATGATGGTAGTGGGTATATTTTTTCATATGCAGTAAAAATATAATAATAAGGTAATTTGTAATATCAGTCGAGGAGCAAAATAATTTAAAAAATATGAAAAGAAAAACTAAAAATCGTTATTATAATTGTTATAAATTATAGATGATTTATTTTTATTTTTTTTTGAAAAAAAAGCGTGCGGAATTATACTGGAGTCCTAAAGGATAGCTAGCTTTTAGACAATGGGTAAAGCTTGATGGGAGGCACAAGCTTTTGTGCTTTTGTATAAGAAGAGGATGGCCTATTTTTGATTAATTGAAAATATGAAGAGAGATTCAGAAGAAAATCCAAGGACTGAGGATTGCTTAGAGTGTTTGATGTGAGATTGGCATGATGCAAGCTTAGTCATAAGAGGAATAAAATGAGATGGTTGTGTGTTGAAGACAATATTGGCAGTGTTTCAAGTTTCAACTGAAGAAAAATTGTTTGGTTTTGGGGTTCAAAGATAATGTTTTGGGGTTCAGGTGGCATTTAGAAAGAATAAAAGTAAAAGGAAAGCAATAATGAGCTTCCTCACAGACAGGAAAAGAATAGTTATCGCTATGAAGTCAGAAACTGTCAATTAAGTGAATTACGTTTCTAAGTGTGCCTTTGATTAGATTTGCATATTAATTGTCATCGTTCAAATCTTTCATCCTCCTTTCATAAAAAGACAAACAGTGGAAAGGGCGTGGCAAGTGGCGGCAAGTGGCAAGTGGCAAGGGCAAATGGCAAATGGCATATGACAAATGGCAATTGGCAAAGACAGTGAGTGAATTTCTCCATTCCAACCAAAAAGCCCAATGGCCCAAAAGCCCAATGCGTTCCACGTCAGTGACACGCAACGTCATTATCGTAGAAAAAGTAATTAAAAAAGCGTGTAAGGAAACAACCTTGCTTTCCATCTGACAACGCCACGTGTTCGTTCTTATCCTTTTCTTCTTACCACTCGCTATAAAAACTCTGCCTTCACCCGCTTCCAACCCTAACTGTTACTCAAATCGTTTCCAAACAGAAAACAAAGATAAAATTCTCGAAATGGCTGCCACTTCGATACCCATCCAAGTCGCCGGAATCCAAGCTTGCGCCACCTCCGGCCACCGCAGGACCGATCCGGATCGCCGGAAAAGCTCCACCGCCAACTGGTGGACCCCGCTGTTCGGCTGGTCCTCCGAACCGGACTACATCGACTCCAACAACAAAGCATCGAGTCTTCAACCGGCCAAGCCGGAACCGGTTACGGCGGCGATGGAGTTGAAATCTCCGAGACCGCGCTTCGCCGGTGGCTTCACGGAGGAGAAGGCGAAGCAGCTCCGGATGATGACCGTTGGAACCGAGTCCTTTCACGACACCATGTATCACTCCGCGATCGCTTCGCGACTAGCGTCAGACTTCAAGGCCCGCTCCGATCTGTAACACTTGACATAGTTTATTATTACTATTCCTTCTTTGGTGTATTTTGCGGATTGTTTGTAGCCGAATTTTAGGGTTTCAAATGTAACCGTTGATGCAAAGTGATGTATAATGGATTAGCTTTAAGAATTTAGATTATAAATTGATTATACAATCAATCAATCACGGTGTATGTAACAAGGATTTAGAAGTATAAATATTAAGGTAATTGACGATTACTTGATGAACTGTGATTTTGTTGTTTCGGATTCAATTTGAATAGTTCGATTGATTTCCTTTAGCTTTCCCTTATCCGTGGAGTGAGTGAGTAGTGTATCAGATTCAGCAGCATTATCTCTTTGTTAACTGCTGTTGGTGGGTCCAGTCTGACGCAAATGTAGCCACTAAGCAGACAATAATTGGGTGAAGGAGCGTGAATTTCTTATAAGTAAATAATTAATTGTGAGAGGCGCAAGTACAAAATGGAGTATCTGATACCGCGTGGAATCTTTGAGAAATTGAAAATTTACAATTAGATTTTTAAGTTTATTACTAAAATGCTGGCTTAAGCATCCGATGGGGAATATGCCGAGGCTCTGCCTCTGAGTGTCTCTGTCTGCTAGGAATATTGTCATGGTGGTGGTAAAAAACAAATTAATCTTGTCTCGAGTTTACTGTAAGCTGCAAGTTGTGCTACAGAATCTTAAAAGAATATTTGCACTTGCTTTGATACCTTTCATTTGTGTAACAAAAAGTGGGGATACAATGCATTCGTTCTATGGTTACGCGCTCAATCTAGTTTACTCTCCATCGAACATGGATTCCTCGAGTGTTTTTAATTTTGTATCGGTAGCAGCCACCCAATAATCAAAGAAAAAAACTATTCACATACACTTGTATTTTGTAGAAAACTAAAATATTATTTTGGTTACAATGATAAACAACGCTGTAAAATTGTAGGCCAATATTTTGACACATTTCTTTTTTTTGAGGGGGGAGGGGGAGGGGGAGGGGGGGCTGAAGACTTGACGAAAACAAACAAGAAACAAGTGATGAAAACCATCAGCGAGCAAAATGTCACGATGTTAATGTGTATTAAAATCAGAATAAGACAATAGAAAAACCGGGGACCAATTTGGGATAACAAAACTTCGTCCAAGACGCGTGTTTGAAAAAAAAAATTAATTTTTTTTTTGTATCAGAAAATTTTTTGAGGCTGCTTCTGCCGGGCCCAGCAGATCAGCAACCACTTTATGTTATGTTTTTAGATGGATAAGTATAGACAGAACAAAAGAATTATGACCTCTTTGGGATAATTACAAATTTCAAATTTTGGCTTTTGAATGAAAATTTTAAAAATAAAATGTTCTGACAAAATGAAAATGAATTAGTTTTTAGCTCAATTTTAAAACAAAAAACATTCCCAATGTTTTGCTCTTAATTAATAAATCATTCAAATCTTTTATTTCTTCTAAAATGCACACATAATAACTACCTTCTTTACTATTACTACCATCAATTGATTGTCATCACTACCAATGTACATCATTCATCCCAATCTTCATTACCATTAATTGTTATTGTCATCTATTAGTCATCCAAGAACACAACAATCATTAATATTACAACCATCATCATCAACATTCTTATCCATAATCATTACCACCAATATTATAGTCATATCATAATTATCATCATTATAATTATTACTACTATCTCTATTACACCATTTACATCACAAGTCCAGTGTCACAGTCATTACCACCTTCCCCTTTCTTGTCTTCTGTCCTTATTGTCCCCCTCCATCCCCAACTTAACTAGAATTAAGATAGAATTTATTTGTGAAGTTTGTATTAAAGATTTTGGTATTAAAATTTGAAACTGAAAATATTAAAAATGAAAACTAATTTTATTTTTTATTAGTTTTAAAACTTAAAACCAACAACCATGTTGAATAAGGCCTTAACTTTACACTTTCAAATTTAAAAAAATTATAAGAAAAAATAGGCTATACATTAACATATCTTAAGTGATTTTACATTATTATCCATTAATAAATTATTATATACGATAAATTTGTTAATTTTTATAATAATTATCTCAAAAGTGATATAATTGAACGGGATATCTGGACAGTCAACCAACTTGACAGAAACACTAAGTGATCATATATTCATCCTAGACACACGTAAACTGTGGTTTGTGACATGGGCACTGCACTGCTAAACATAGATGAGATGCCATGTAAATGAAAAACAAACCAAACTTAAAATCCGAATATCAACTACCCTATTAATCTCTTCATCATGTAAAATGAAGACACAAGACATCTAATCCAGCATTTTTTTTCATTGAAGGTATATATCAGATCCAACTACAACTACATGAATAAACTAGGAAAGAGATTATCCACAGTGATAAAAGATATGCATATTGTTCCTCTGAATCCACTTATACCATCTAATTATCCACGAATCAACATCAAGCTGACAAGAAATACCATTGATATCAAGAGAGACAAAGTAGGATAATTTTGCTGCGTCAACAACATTTGGAGATCAAAGAACAGCTTCGAAATTCCATAGTTATTCTAGAAAAAGCAAAATCCGCAATGCAAGATGCAACTTTAAGGCGTACATATCATAATAATCTTCCAAAATAATTGACAAAAATAATCATACATGTTTAAAATTGACCTACGCTATTTAAGCGTTACCAGGATGTTGAACTGTAAATAGTGGTAAAAAAATTTATTGAGGACCCGAGGTTTTGATGTAAATGATACCGATGAAATGTCTGAAACATGCTCTGCATAATCACTTGCTCTCAATATCATACAGATCTGTTCTGGATATACCGGTTAGGGAGAAACAAGAAAATATAAAAATTAACACAGGATGGTCCTCGTAGGATTCTTGAATTTTGACCAACTACGAGGCAAAAATTCTATTATAGTACCTTACATTTACATTAGCTTACAATTAATGTAATTAATAAACAATTCAATAGTCATAGAATTAAGAAAGGAATTATAGATTAGGAATTTAGCAAGTCATGTAAGTGGAGAACAGAAAGCCTTCCACCGAAATACATTGCAATTTATTAGTTATTATATGACGATTCTAAGAAATAATATCTTTTAAACTCAAAACTCTAACATAGAACTAGCATCTTTATATATGTCTCTGGCTCGCACAGGTCCTATTTATTGTCATAACTTCATAAAGTTTAGTTTGTGGCTGTAATAACAAAATTTTACATTCATAAACTAATCCTGAACTTCAATGTAAAAATGGAAAACTAGCATCTTATTTGCTCTTCATTGGGTGTGCCCTTACAATACAAATAGGCTAGTTGACATCCCTAATAATCAAAATCCTAAACACTCAAACTGATCTTAAACTTTCTACTTCTACCTCTAATCATGAGATTAAAATAAAAACGAAGATTAATTGATGTTGGAAGCAATTGTCCTCACAATCAATCAAAATTAGTCATCATCAGTTGCATCTAGTCAACTTATCAAAATGATTTTGTGAAGTCAAGGAAAGATTCTTACTCCTGACTCCTGATCCTGTGCCTCCTTGCCAACCAAATCTGATCTTAGAGTGTGCTTCATTCAATAGGATGAATCCAACATCAGAAAAATTCCTCACACCCCAATAGTCAATTCTCTCAAAATATTATGGAAAAGACACCTTTATCCTTGGTGTCAAGTATTGAGACTAAGGCCAAATAAAATGAAGTAGCCCTATCATGCCATTTCCCCTTTCCCTGTCATCTCACACAAACCAATGGTGTAAAGCCATTAGTCTCACAAGACACAACAGGAGTGCTTAGAAGAGTTTTTACAGAGTTTATTTGGTTTTATTAAAATGACTTAGGAGTACTTTATAAAAAGATCACTTTAGCTCATTTGGATAAGCTTGTTGATGAAATCAGAACAAGCTCTTCTGTAAAATTTATGACATAAGCTCTTATGAGATAAAAAAAAACTTATTGAATAAACACTTAATTAAGGTGTTTATCCAAAAAGGTCCTAAATCATTAGAAGCATGTAGAATCACAATGTCTCAACGGAGTAAAATCTCCAGCAGCCTGAGAGAAGATATAACAACTTCAGTTAATAATAACTTAAACCCCAAAATGCATACAATCTAAAAATACTATACACCCCCAACAACCATTCTGAAATCTTCACCTCGATTTCACAATCCAACACACCAAATTCCAAAAATCGTATTGAGATTTTCAGGCATGCAATAAGCGACGGAAAAAATCATGTGGCACAATCTAAGAGGGTGAAGAAAAGGATACACCAAATAGAAACCATGAGCAAAGGCCCCAGCCAACACAGCAGTGAACAAACGATCTCTCAAGACGGGTCTATGCCGTAGCGATAGACGAACTGAAAAATAAAATAGAAATAAAGCAGGCAATAAGAAAATAAATGAATAATAATAATAAAAAAAAGCAATTGAAAGAGAAAGGAGTGGGAAAAGTAAGATGAAGATACTTAGAGGGAGAACAGGGGCATATATGAGAGGAACGAGGAACTTAATAGGGGGTCCATTGTTCCTCCTTCTTACAACAGCTTCTCTGTGGCAGTTAAAGCAAAAGGTGAAAGTAGAATTAAGGATATGAAGTTGCCAATAACAATCAAATAATGTGTAAGGGGGAGAGGCTTACTGGTTCGAAGGATCGGACGGCGTGGCCATGGTAGAGTCGATTGGAGTTTTGGAATCTGGGGTGGATGGAGGCTTCTTCTGATTTAAGACCCGTACCAAATATGAATTGTCCCCGTTCAAACCATATATCAGAATACTTTTCTCTTTAACAGGGGTTTGTTTATTTATTTCAACTAATACAAAATTATTTTTAGATTTAAATATAATTTTCTTCTCTCTATTTTTCAGTTACATTATTCGATTGGGTTAAATTTTTAAGTACATCTAATTCAATTAGGTTCACTAATATGTTCATAAGTCTCAAATTGAATGAATTCAACTAATTAATATAAATTTAAATATGTTTTTAATTTTTTAAATATATTTAAATTTTATTTTT
>JAMLFT010006187.1:0-16422 GCA_026544285.1 Pachyrhizus erosus
TGTTTAAGTAATTTTTTTTTATTTTGTTCATAAAATGTTATTTAAATTATTTTTAAAAAGTTATTAAAATAAATTTGTGTATAAAAAAAAAATAAAAAATTTATTAGAAATAAAAAATTAACAAAAATTTATTAAAAACTAAAACTAAAATTTAAGTATTTATAAGAGAATAAAAATATATTTAAACTTATTTTTTTATAATTTTTTTCTTATATTTTTCTTTCATGTTTGACCTTAATTTATCTCATAATAAGATATATAGTTGTTTAATTTTTTTCTTATCTCAATACCTTGTTATATTAAAGTTATGATTTTGTTTGATAAGACATTTTAATTAATTTTTAATTTTTTTATTAACTAAATTTTATTTTAATTGTTTGATAAATATTTTTTTAGTAGTTTTAATCATTTTTTGAAATACTACTGCAAGTAATATTTTTTAATAGTTTTTTATATTTTTTTGTTCTTAAATATTTATTAGATTTTATTTCTATTTTTTTTATATAAGGTAAAATTTATTATATTTTTTCTTTCACTCATGAGATAGAATTTTATTTTATTCCTTTATTTAAATTTTTTTATTATATAAGATATTGACAATGATAAATAATAAGTTTATATTATTTGATTTGATTTTTATTTTTATATTATAATATTTATTTTAACCATTGTCGTATTTATAATTTTTTTTGTTTTAGTTTATATTTTAAGATATTAACATTGTTAGATGATATGTTTATTTTATTTTTATTATTTTTAATACTAAATTATTTATTTTAACTATTACTCTACTTACATTATTTTCTATCATTTGAAATATTATATTTTTAGATATTTTAATCATTAAACTAATTAAGTTAATAAAAATATGATATCTACTTAAAATTATATTACTTTTATTTTATTTTAAATTTAATTTATCATATTTTAAGATATAATATAAGATAAATAGTAAAAGATACAATATGTAAAAATATATAATAATAAAAGTAAAAATATAATTAAAATATTTTATTTATATAAAAAATTATTTTTAAAATTAATTAAAAATTAAAATAATATCCTAAAATGTATTTTTATAAATAAAATAAAATAAAATATTATATTAATATGTTCAATTTTGTCATTTATATTTTCAACTACTTTAACAATAACATTGCCAAACACTTATCATTTATTAAACTAGTTTTTAATTTTATGCTAATTTGATACTATTGACTAACATTTTAATTTTCAGCTAACTTTTCAACTAGTTTTGTGAAACATAATTTATGTTTGATAAGATATTTTAGCAAGCTTATAACTTTTTTTATTAACTGAAAAACTAGTTTGACTATTTAATAAACAAAATATTTTTAATAACTTCTAACGATTTTTGAAATGCTACTTCAAGTAATGTTTTTTTTAAGGCTAGCTTTTTCTAACTTTTTATGTTTAATTTTCTTTTTCCTTAAATATTTATTAGATTTTATTTTTAATTTTTTTATATAAGATAAAATTTTATTATTTTTTCTCTTTTTTCACTCATGAGGTAGGATTTTATTATTTTTAATTTTTTTTTTCATAAAACAAAATTTTATTATTATTTTTTTTCTTATATAAAATATTAACAATGCTATTTTATTTTATTTTTATAATAATATTTTTATATTATAGTATTTATTTTAATAATTATATTATTTATAATATTTATTTTTTATTTGAAGTTTTACTTCAAGATATTATTTTTTAGATGGTAGGTTAATTTTTTATTTTATTTTTAATATTAAATTATTTATTTCAATCATTACACTATTCACATTATTATTTTTATTATTTTTAATATAATATTTCAAGATATTTTAACTATTATACTAAGTAACTTAAAGAAAATGTGATGTCTATTTAAATCATGTTAATTTCACTTTATTTTAAATTGACTTAATTATGTTTGTAGTTTCTAAAATTCAAGATAAATCTAATTTTGGTCTATTAAATTTAAAACAAAACTCATTTTAGTCCCTCAAATTTGAAAAAAAAAATATTACTTTTTCTTAGTTATAAAACTTATTTTTTTACCTATTGTTTCTTTATATAAGACTTAATTTTACATTATTTCTATATTAATCATTTTAAATAAAATATTTATAATTAAATAATAGAGAGATTGTATTGATACATGTTTAGAAGATAAAGAATATCATTAATGACGATGATAGTTTTAAAAAAATATATAAATTTAAGATAAATTGATTATTATAAACTAAATTAATTATCTTTTTTAATCTTGAAGAATTAAGTAATTAAATTTTATAAATAGAAATAGAGATAATAATTTTAGTCTTTCAAATTTATTTTTTAGAGACTAAAAATAGTTTTACAAAAGTTATTTTAATATCTCCAATTTAGTGTGTAGATACTAAAAGCACACATACATATATATTTTAAAATTGAGGGATTAAAATGATCCTTTTTAAATTTAGAGGACTAAAATCAAATTGATGCCAAATTTTATGGATTAAAATATAATTAAGTCTTTTAAATTGATTGATAATATTTTGATATATTGTAAGATAAATAAAAATTACCATATAAAATATAATAATTAAAAGTAAAATCTAATTAAAATAATTGATTTATAAATAAAAATATAAATCTTAAAATTAATTAAAAATAAAATTATAAATATCCTGAAATATAATTTTATATATAAAATAAAATTAAAATTTATATAAAATATTATATAAATATATTCATTTTTATTATTTTATATTTTTTAACTACTTTAATAAATAAATTATCAAACACTGATTATTCAGTAAATTAATTTTTTAACTTTAAACTAATTTTCAACTATCAATGAATTTCCTGACTTCCATTGAATTTTTTAACTTTCATTTAATTTTACAAATTTTATCTAACTTTTTAACTAGTTTTGTCCACATAAGTTAACCTAAGTTACTATCAGAGATAAAATGTCATATACCCATTTATCATTTTAGGGTATTGTGATTTTGGACTGTTCTGTTTGCTTTAGAACATTGAATTGATACTTTTTCAACTAAAAAAATAAAACTACAGTGACTTTTCTAGCAGAGCATCAGAGTGGTTTCAACTTTTGAACATCCAATCCAACCTCTACATCTGGTCAGTAGTCAATTGTTGCCTACTTTTTCTATATAAAAGTACATTTTAGTTCTTTCAATGGCTGAGTAGATATTTTAGCTCAAAAGGAGTTTTTGGTACTCAAGTTCTTTTTTGTTTTTTTCAATGGTATAAATTTACTCTAATTATTTAATTATATAATATATTATAATGACTAATTTTTTTTTCTGTAATTATATAATGTATTATAATAATTATTTTTTTTCTGTAATTATAAAAACTAAATGAATAATTATGTAATAAGACGCAACAATACTATGATGAAGCATTTTCAAATACATAAAAATTTAATACGATGAATTTCAGGACATTCTAATTAATCAATTTATGTTTGTTGATAAATTTAATATATTCATTTAAGATATTATAAAATATTTAATTAAATAAAATAAAAAAATAAAAAAATTATAGGCAAAATTGGTATTTAAATTAAAATTTCATATTTTTTAAAACTAAAAGATCTAATATCTTTATTTTGAAATAAAGATATCAAACTTATAATTAAAAAAATAGAAAAATAAAAAGTATATTTAAATCTAAATTTTATTTAAAGACAAAAGATTTATTATTTTATTATTTATATATTTTATAACATAATAAAATTATCTTATATTATTAATATATAATTTTTTTAAATAAAAATATAAATAATGCAATTTATTATCATTATATTTTGTATACTTTATTTTTTGCTTTCATCAATTTAAAATTCTCAATGAAACTCTGAAGAATAAAAACAATATTTAAAAACTTTAATTAATTTAAGCCGAGTACAACAAACTCATTTTAAAAATATATTTTTTATATTATTAATCAATTTTTTTAGGAATATATATATATATATATATTACAGAAATCTACAATTAGAAATCAACAATCATGCTACAAATGGCATGATTGGATGATATTAAACCGTGTTTAAATTAAAGTTTTTTAAAATAAAACTATTAATATCTATGATTTTAATTTTGATATATCAGTAATGTAAAATTTTATACTATGAATTAAAATGACATATTAGGGGTGATTTTTTTAAAAATAATTATTACAAAAAATTAGTTTTTTAATAATATTTACTACCAATGGTAGATCTAAGATCTTAGGTTAGAAAGTTAACCTATTTAAAAAATAAAATTAATAATGAATTTTTTTTAAAAGATAAATAGTTTAAATACATAAAATTAAAACGGTCAAAATATATACATCTAAAATATTTATAATTTTTTTAAAATAAAGAAGTTCACATACACCTTCTATGTTTAGATCTGTCACTGCCTATCACAGTTTCAAATTGATTTAGAATATAAAAAATCTTTATATAATGCATCTATTTCAGTTGAATTTAAAGATGTATTGTTTTTTAATTTACAAAATTGGAAGTGAAGAGAATAAATGAAAGAACCAAATTGGCAAATTCTTTGTTGAAGCCTCGCACTGAAGCAGGACACTGGTTAGGTAACGCAACACTTGTCAACACAACAACCATAGCCAAAACCACATGTGTTATCGTCAATAGAGCTTATCTTTTTTTTTTTTTAAATTGTTAAATATGATTTTCGGTTTTTCAATACTGATTTAGATTAGATTTAATCTTTTAAAAATAATTTTATTATATTTATTCTACCAAATTTTTAAATATTTTTAGGTCTTTTATTTATTTTATTTTATTTTTATTAAATATAAACATGTACTTGAAACTCAAACTACTATGATCAATGTATCTCATGAATTTAATTATATGTACTTGTCTGAAAATGATAGAATTTGTATTATGATTTTTTTTTTAGTCTTGGATGACACATTAAATGTTAATGTTATCATAAAAAATTAATGGAATTAAATGACTTAAAAAGAAGGATTTAAAATTTTCAAAAACTATGTAAATAAATTTATTTTTAGATAATTAAAACTAATATAGGTTAATATTTAAATTACAAAAATCATATTTAATCATATTTTTAATAAAATATGTTTTTAAAGTCTAAGTTTTTGATTAAATATGGTCATAGTCCTTCTACTTTTATATTGATTAATTTAATCTTTAAATTATAAAAAAACATATAAATTTAGTTTTTTTTAACTTTAAAAAATATGATAAAAATTCTTTTAAAAAAAATACTAAATTCATGTATATATATCTATTTTAAAATTTGAAGACTAAATCTATTAATATGAAAATATGGGAATATTGACTACGTTTCACCAAAACTTTTTAAAGATTAAAAATATTTTTTTTTATTCAAGCAAAAAATATCTTTTTACGAAAGACAATTCTATTCAAATGAAACTATTATAATAAACAAAACTCTACAAAATAAATTAAGATAGAATGGTGAACTTGGTTCCGAAAGTGTGGGACAATTTCAAGTTATTCTCTGAATGTTAAAAAAGTAAAAAATGTCTCTAAAAATAACTTTTGTCTTTCATACTTGTCTTTCGTTTTAAATAGGTCCTATATCTTATCATTAAGTTTAAAATACATTTTAATCCTTACATATAAAGATTATTTTCTATTTATCTTATTTTTTTACTTATTTTACTAAAATATACTTTTATTTTTTTAATATTTTAAGTATATTTAGCTTGATTTTTATTTTTGTTAAATATTTAATTTAATCATTTATATTTTTAAAGCGAATCAAAATAATTTATTCAAAATAATGATTATTTTTAATTTTAAAATATAATTTTAATTTTTATAATAATTCGATGTGATAAATTTATTTACATAAAAATTAAAAAAATAATAAACATAATAAAACTTATGTGAAAAATAAATTTTATGAATAACTTAAACAATATATAATATTAAATTTTATAATTTTCTAATTGTTCCTTGTATTAACATTTTATGATTTTTATATATATGAATCTAATAAAATAAGTTTAAGATCTTATATTACTAAAAAAATTAAAATTGTATCCTAAAATAAAAAATAAAAAATATTTTAAAAGAATAATTTTAAAAATTTATTATAGTAATATAATGAAAAATATATATTGTATCCTTTTTCTTATAACCAAATGCTTTAAGACAAACTAAAGTGGCCTCGCATATTCAAAAAATTTCATTCACAGAAAAAAAGAAAGACAAACAAAAGTGGCCTCATATATGTGCAAAAAAATTCTTCCTTTTCTAGAGTCCCTACCTACCTAAGCACTTTTAATTTACAGATACCAACCTCCCACATTGAACACCAAACTCACCAACCTCTTCCATTTTTTCATTCCTTTTTTTTCTTAGCCTCTCTTTTTATTTATTTATATTATTCTTATTACCCATTTGTATTATTCCTTGGTTGGTTATCATTATTCCCTCTCTGTATGCCATCTTCTGACACCGATCTCTGCTACCCTTTTACATTTGCATGCCCTTCTTCCGATTTGTAATTCAATTATCAATTATTGTGTCGTTTTATTGAGATCTCGCTCCTCGTTCTGTACCACCCGTCGTTTGTTTCGGGGTGTTTTGTCACCCTACTGAACCCTTTCTCGAAACTGGGTTGTTTGCGGATTTGGATTTGTTGTTGAAAAGTTGAGCACTTTGTGTCATCGTTTGGTTTTTGGGGGCATTGAGAGGGTTGTGAGTTTTTTTTGGCCCTTTTTGTTTTTTGTGGTGTTTCAATGGGGTGTTTGGGTGATGGGGGTTTCGCTGTTGAGATTGAAAATGGAGTGAGCATCGGTTGTGGTGAAGTGGGTTTGGGGAATGGTGGTGGTGCCATTGAGGATGCTGTGAAGGTTTTGTTGGAGGGTCTAGGGGAAGATGTGAACAGGGAAGGTCTTAGAAAGACACCACTTCGTGTTGCCAAGGCCCTTTGTGAAGGAACTAGAGGTGAGTAACTTGCTTTCTCCTTTCTAAGATATAATTTTTTTTATTATTCTTTTGCTTGATTTGCTAAACAATCTGTAATTTGAAATTTAAAAGTCATAGTTTTTCACCTTTGAAGTGTTTTATGCGTAATGGATATATTTATTTAGTGATTAAGTTACACCCCATTTTGGGGTTTAGAAGAGACAAATAAGAAGGAAAAAAAAAGAGGAAGAGAGAGAAAGTGAGAGATGGGACAAGTGATGTAATATGAATGGAAGAAAATGAGATGTCAGAGAAAATGAGTATGAGTATAATTATTGATATATATATTTTGCGGCCTGACGTCAAAATTTGGACGAATGGATATAAGGTCATTCGTGTTAGTTAGTTGGATATATGGAGAATTACTTTTGACTGTCTTTTGCCTGGGAAAATGGTGAAAGAAAAAGCTGGTTTCTGTTGAGGATATTCATTTGTCTATTTTATTATTTGATGACTACTTCATTTGGTCGATTCTATGATAACCTTTTCGAAAGTTTGTCTTAGGGTAATTCAGGATGAATAATACAAATTCCATTAACTAAACTAAATTTCTTGATTCTTATGAAGTAATTAAAAGGGTTTGATATGTAGGGCAAGATGTAACGTGTGTTTGCATTCACGTTTGAAACTTGCGTATGTTATAACTTTCACATCAAATGAAAAAAAAGATGCAAGCTACACTATGTAGCATTTGGCTGATGCGGATCCATTCATTTCAAACACATGGCCAAACATGTGGGTAGTATTTGTTATTTTTTAAAGACTTTCTGCATTCTGAATTACTTTTTACTGTACACTATTTGTTTTTCCTTGTGAGTAGGATTGCCCTGCTGATGAAAAGGACGGACTTAGGTACTGAGTAATACTGACTATTAATTCATCTTGTCAGCTTGCAGCTTAATATTTCCTTTTTGAAAATAGAAAACTAGAGTGAATATATAATTTCTTTAATATTTTTTTGACTGTCGATATGAAGAACTGCATCACAAAGTCTCAGGCAGTCCATCATTCGGGGTTGGTTTACATCTTGTCTAAGAAAAAGCTCAAGTGCTTAACCATAAATGATATATATAGTTGTGAAATGCTTCCATATTCTGTCTACTGTAATGAACTTGCTTGATCTCCTGGGACTTTCACTCAGTTACATATTGTGGAGAAGATATTGGTTGGTTTTGGTTATTTCTTTTTCTTTATCTTCCTTAAACATTTCCAGCATGGCACATGGTTAGGCAATCAAACACAGCTTTTGGAGAGGGATAATAAATAGTTTATTAAAAAAAGTTGATGTGTTGCTGTTAAGCTAGTCTCTTCACTCAGCAGAGTATTTGGCGTGCTGTTCTTTGTCAAGATTTTGAATTATGTCAATTCATTTTTTCTTTAAGTTACATTGCATATTCTTTTTTTGTTTATGTGCTTTTGTGAATGTAATGCCTTGGTAAGGTTACCATTGTTATGTAAATATTATCATTTTCAAGCTTAAAAGTAGAATTGCTTTTGGTCATTCTTCTTTTTCTGAAGGTAGAATAACCAAAGAGACAATCATTTATTTCATTCATGAATCATGATTATGAGCCAAGTATTGGGCAGAACGTGTTTTTCATGGAAACTATTTGTATGTCCATCTATTTTGAACAACTAATATTTGGTAAAAAAATGTCACTAATTAATTCAAGCTACTAAAGTTGGAAACTTTGATTGGTTGAAAAACGTTTTCATTGGACTGTATTACATGCAAGCTGCATTGTTTTTCTCCAGGCACTTGTTAATTATAGACATTATGTAATATGATTGGATAACATGTAGGTAACCACATTGGAACTTCAGTGATTGTGGGCACTGCACAAAATTGTAAGCACTATTCAATTTGAGCCACAAGTTGAAAGGCTAGTTTTTACAATTCCTTCTTGAATGGGTTTTATAAAAGAATATTATATTACTTTGTAATGACTATAAAATGGAGTATGTCATGCCATGTTAGTTGAATCAAATATGAAATATTGAGTGTCTTTTATTTTTTTTCCATTCTTGCTTCTGTGAATGTGAGTGTGTAAGAAAAATATACAAGAGTGTTATTTGATATACATCTGATATCAAATGGACACAGTAACACATTCTTGTATATTTTTCTTACATACTCACGTTCACCGAAGCAAGAATGGAAGAAAAACAAAAGTCATTAAATATTTCATATTTGATTCAACTAACATGGCATGACATACTCCCTTTTATAGCCATTACAAAATAATATAATATTATTTAGAAAACCCATTTAAGAAGGAATTGTAAAAACTAGACTTTCAACTTGTGACTCAAATTGAACTGTGCCTACAATTTTGCATAGTGTCCACAATCACAAAAGTGTCAATGTGGCTGCCTTCATGTTATCCAATTACATTACATAATGTCTATAATTAATAAGTGTAGGAAGAAAAAACAATGCAGTTTGCATGTAATACGGTCCAATGAAAACGTTTTTCAACTAGTCAAAGTTTCCAACTTGGGTAGCTTGAATTAATTACTGACATTGCCTCCCTTAAATCAAGCTTGTATCATTCCAAGCATTCGTTTCAATTTGTAAAATAACTCAGCTTTTAGCAGCTTTGTAAAAATATCTGCAAATTGTTCTTCAATTGGACAATATTTGATCACCACTTCTTTTTTAGCTACTAGTTCTTGAATCTCGTGAAATTGAATATCTATGTGCTTGGATCGTCCATGAAAAATTGAATTTTTGCATAGTGCAATTGCAGACTTGTTATCACAAAATATCACTATGGGACTATCTTGCTTTTGATGCATCGCTTCAAACATCCTTTTGCTACCAACCTTGCTTTGAAGCGATCAATTTCTCCATTGGGCTTGTGCTTAGTTTTGTACACCCAATTTACTTCGATTATCCTTTTATCTGCTGGTAAGTTTGTCAGCTCCCACTTTTGATTCTTCTCGATGGAATGAATTTCTTCATCCATTGCTTTCGTCCAACATTGGTCATTTGAGGCTTCTTCAAATGTTATAGGCTCACAATTTGCAAATAATGCAAAATTGATAATTTCTTCATCAGATGGGTCATTATCATTACCCACTAATCTTCTAGTTTGCTTGGTAATCTACGATTCCTCTATGGTCTATTGGATGATTCTGGTACATCAAGTGTCAAATCTACATGTCCATTCTCCTCTTCATAGTTTTTTGAATTACCGTATACTCCTTTTGGGCTTTGGAAGGCCAATCCCATATTCCTTCTTCATCAAACGTTACATCTTTGTTGATAATTATCTTATTTGTCATTGGATTGTAAAGCTTGTACGCTTTTGAGTTGGTGCTGTAACCAATAAAGATGCACTTCTCCTTTGTCATCAAGCTTTTTTCTGAATTGATTTGGTACATGGGCATATGCTATACACCCAAAAACTCTGAGGTGACGGATAGAAAGTCTCCTTTCGCTCCAAGCTTCTTTCGCCGTTTTATCATAAACATTCTTTGTTGGACACTTATTCAAAATATACACAACTGCTTTTGCCCAAAATTCTCTTGGTAGTTGTGTTGTCTTTAGCATGCATCTCGCCATGTCCATGATTGTCCTGTTCTTGCTTTTTACTTTATTTTTTTGAGGAGTGTATTTAGTTGTCACTTGATGCTGAATTCCATGCTGATCAAAGAAATCTGCACAGGCAAGATATTCTTGGCCTCTGTTTGTCCTTAGTGCTTTAAGCCTGCAACCACTTTGCTTTTCTACAAATGCCTTAAATGACTTAAAGGCATAACAAGCTTTTGATTTCTGCTTCAGGAAATACACCCAAGCTTTTATGCTAAAGTCATCAATAAAAGTAATGAAATATGTGTTACCACCATGTGTTGGTATCTGAACCATGCCTAAATCTGAATGGGCAATCTCCAATGGCTTTCTTGCTCTCCAAGGTTTTCCAATTGAAAAAGATTCTCTGTGCTTCTTTCCAATTTCACAAGTCTCATATACACCATTAAGAATATTTATAATAGGCAAACTAGATACATATTATTTTCTAGATAAATAATTCAATCCAGAAAAGTGATAATGCCCAAAATACATGTGCCACAACCAATCATCATTTTGTATAATGGAACTCAAGCAAGGAATTTTATCATGTTGAACTTTCAAAGGGATAAATGGTTAAGAGTCATTTTTACCTTAGCAATAAATCTCCTATTTTTATCAATCAAGGTACAATAGTCATGATGAATTTGCATATTGTAACCTTTCTCTGATAGTTGACCCATGCTCAATAAATTGTGATGAAGACCAGGAACATAGAAAACATCATAGATGAAATTTTGAGAACCATCCTTCAACCTAATAGCAACTCAACCTTTTCCCAAAATTGGAATATTTAAGTTATTTCCAAATTTCACGGTAGAATTTATCGTTTCATCTAGAGAGGAAAATAACTCCTTTTTCCCACACATGGTTATTGCAGATAGTATCTAAGTATCAAATATTTCCATCGGTTGCAAAATTGTTTGTTGCTAGATGTAAAGTTTGTGGGTTATCAAAACTCTCACTAGTATGTTGATATTGATTTTTTGCTATATTTCCCTATTGTTTGAATCTACAATTTGTAGCTTTGTGTTCGAACTTTCCATAGTGGTAGCAATTGAAAATTTTTCTCTCCTAGTAGTTGTTGCCTCTTCTCCTTCCACGGTTGGTTGATCTGAAATTGTGTCCACCTTTTCCTTGATTAGGTAGCTTGAGATTGTTGTCTCTCCATTGTTGATTGAAATTACAACGACCTCTTCCTATGAAGCTACCACAACCTCTACCTCTGAAATTTATATTTCCACCTTCACGACCTCTACCTTCTTTATTTTGACTGAATTCTGCTATGTTGGTAAAATGCACTTAGCTTTTTAAAGCTTCTTCATTCATTTTTTCAGTCTTTTCCAAAATTCTGCTTACATGACTTTTGATGTTTCCTTGCAACTCAGCAACCATTATGGTGTCTGTGTCAAGAGACTATTATTGTAGTTATGACATGATCAAATTTCATTGGCATGGTGCATAGAATTTTCTCCACCACCTTGCTTTTAGGGATATCTTCTCCATACACCCTCATCTTATTGATGAGGTTTGTAATACAAGAAAAATTTTTCTCCACATTTTCTAAGCTTGACATCTCGTATCTCTTGTATTCTCTTCGTAGGGATTGTAGTTTAGATTTTTGGGCTTTCTCCACACCTTTGTATGACAATTTCAAAATGTCCCATGCTTCTTTCGCAGTCTTGGCATTTGCTATTTTGTCAAAAATTGAATAATCTATGCCTTGGTGAATTTGTGAAAGCGCCAACTAGTCCCTCCTTTGATCAGCATCATCAGCTCCTTGTTGTAAGCCTAGTTCAATAAAACTCCAAATACTATGAGGTTTCAAATGGGTGGACATCAACAATGCCCAATAATTATAATCCAGTTTCCCATCTAATTTTGGATCAGACCAAACAATATTGTAATTTGTGACCATTTGTCTTTCTCAAATAAACTAAAATTTTTTTGGTAAAGTGAGAACTCTCTTGTTCCTCACACTCAATTTTTTTTTTTTACATTGACCTTCCCATAAACTCACAAAACCAATGCCTGATCTAATTAGGCTTTGATACCAATTTGATATCAGATGGACACTATAACACTCTTGTATATTTTTCTTACACACTCACATTCAATGAAGCAAGAATGGAAGAGGAACAAAAGTCACAAAAGGTATTTTGAATCCCATGGATACAGTTGCTAGATGTATTTTCTTTTGCTCACCTTTTGCATTTTTTCTTTCTCCATGCTGCTGTGGGCCTTTATTATCCACTGGCATTGCATATTACAGTTGTCTAAGTATGCATGCACATTTATAGGAGAGATGGAAGGTTTTGGAATACTGTTTCAATTTTTTTCTGCATTACAGAATCGCCCAAGAATAGTGATTTTATTCCATAACAATGTTTTTGGCCTTAATGCACTTGTTGTAAATGAGAAGTGTATTTCTTCCTCCAAATTTGGTTCGTTGCTTTATATGCTTTACCTTTCTCCATAATTTCCTACATGGGTATATCAAATTAATAATTTTATCATATTTTCTTGAATAATGCCATTATCAATCATAAGGAGATCTATTTTCTTCCAGGTTACAGACAAAAGGTGAAGGACATTGTTCAAGGTGCTTTATTCCCTGAAGCTGGTCTAGATAATAGAGTTGGTCATGCAGGCGGAGCAGGTGGACTTGTGATTGTTCGAGATCTTGACTTGTTTTCCTATTGCGAATCCTGCTTGCTTCCATTCCAGGTCAAGTGTCATGTGGGTTATGTCCCCTCTGGCGAAAGAGTTGTTGGTTTAAGCAAGCTCTCTCGTGTTGCTGATGTATTTGCAAAACGACTTCAAGAGCCTCAGCGTCTGGCAGATGAGGTGTGTTCTGCTTTACATCAGGGAATAAAGCCGGCAGGTGTTGCTATCATACTTCAATGTAGACATATCCACTTTCCAGACTTAGAATCAGTCTTTCTTGACTCAAATCACCAAGGATGGGTGAAGATACTTGTTTCCTCAGGTTCTGGGGTTTTTGAGAACAAAAATGCAGATGTATGGGCTGATTTCTTTGGTCTTCTTAAATTTAGAGGCATCAATATGGATAAAATTTATTTTAGAAGATCATCTGACCCATGCTGGTGTTCTTCTCTATCTTCTCTCTCTGCCAAAGTTTCCTCTAAAATAGGACCAGTCAATCCTGTAATGGTCACTGCAGTAGCTTCAATTATTGAATCTTTGGGAGAAGATCCTTTGAGGAAGGAGCTTATAGGGACTCCAAGTAGGTTTGTGAAATGGTTGATGAACTTTCAAAACAGTAACTTTGATATGAAGCTGAATGGTTTTCTTTGTGGTGGGACAGATTCTTTGAATGTCAATGAGGAGGTTAACTTCAACAAAAAAATAACCTCTGAGCTGAACATACCTTTCTGGTCACAGTGTGAGCATCATTTGCTTCCATTTCATGGTGTTGTTCACATAGGATACCTTATATCTGACGGATTCAATCCTATCAGGAAATCTCTTTTAAAATCCATAGTACATTTTTATGGTTTCAAGCTCCAAGTTCAGGAAAGGCTTACCAGGCAGATAGCTGAAACCATTTCCCCGCTGTTAGGTGGAGATGTCATAGTAGTTGTTGAGGCAAGCCACACATGTATGATTTCTAGGGGAATCGAGAAGTTTGGAAGTAGTACGGCTACTATTGCTGTGTTAGGACGTTTTTCAACTGACCCTACTGCAAGGGTTTCATTTTTGCAGAGTATTCCAAGTCCTACATCATCTGGGGAGCAATGACTCTTGTTTGAGCTCATTTGAAATAATTTAGCACTAGTTCAGATCATTATTTACACTTTGAAATTTCGCTGTCAGCAATTTTGCAACCCAAGCATGGATAAATTTAGAAGATAACCTTTCATGGATAATCTTATGTTTTTGAGTTCCTCAAATTTTTGTTTCAGTGACAGATTTACGGTCAGAAATTGTCTGCTGACTACTGATAAGAAATCCCTTGAGAAAAACTGAGGGGATTCGTCCAGATATACATACTGACAGACTATGCTCCTAGAATGTTAGTGGTGTTAGTCTACCCTGAAAGTTATTGATTTTAAAGTCATAATGCTTATAAATTCTGGTTGCTTTGTATGAAGGTTCACAAAGGGCAAGATTTAAACTGGTTGTTTCGCATGCAATTGCTTTGGTTTTTTTATTCTAGTGATGGAATGAAGATCTATTGATTCCATGACAACTATACCAAGTCATTCAAGTAACATAGGGTAAGTTTGAGGATTGTTCCACACGGATTGAATGTAACCAGCCATTATTTCACCGATTTAATACTAGTTGGACCAAACCTATGAATTGAAGGGGGTTCTAAATGTGAATGTTTAACTAATAGTTAAACTGATTGTTTTTTTTTAGTATAAGAATGCAGAGCTAGTTAAAGTGGAGATATGGGTTTTAGCAATGCAAAAATGGTAAGAGATTGATTTCACTCAAATTTTCCTGTTTGCTCTTTAAAGAGACTCAATTCAAATACCTTGCCTTCGCTAACAATAGAATTCACTAAACTAGTTATGGTTCAATTCGTTGTCTCATTAACCTTGCTTCAAAGTTCAATTTCTTAATTCTTCCAAATTAGGGCAAGTGTTATAGTTCAAGAATTCATCTATACCACATGCATATTATCATCTATATGCTTAGACTAACAACATAATATAGCGACAAACTCCATTTTGAAGGCAATTACCAATTTTTCAATTGTATAATTGAATTTAAAATCATCCATTAGTTATCAAGTAATGAAGGTAACAAGCAAAGGAGTAATCACTTAATGAATAACAAGTATTTAATTAAATACTCATTTTCACGGAGAGATTGATCAAAATTTAACCCCAAAAGTTTTAATTACAAATCATGATTGAAATATGGCAAAAATGAAAGAGAAAAAAGAAAATTCAGTGGAGGAACTTCCTTTAAGTGCCTTCAAGAAGCCTAACATCATAGTTATAGATACTGAGAGAAAATATATATCCCGAAGGATGAAAAGCAAAAAATCATCTGTTTAAAGCCCCATTTTGCTACTACAGTAGGATTCAAGTACTTGGAATTACAAGGCTGAGGTCACAAAACTTTGGAATCTTGAGGCTCCAACCTTGGGTCTCACATCATTGAATCTAACATATCGTTGCCTTTAGAGCTCCAACTTTAGCATTCTAGAGCTCTAACTTTAGAGTATCCAAGAGTAGAAAAGCATTACCAATAAAATATCTTGTTCTTGCTTATAAAAGCTTTGACCTATCTCCTAAAATATTTTTTTTCTTACTTTTAGGCCAAGGCCAACTATTAGTCCATCTTCTCTTACTTTTCATGGCCCAGTTACAAAATAAAATCTAAGAACTTTTAACGTGGATGCATTTGTGGGATATCAACATAACTTTTAGTTAATTCGAGTTATTTTTATAATTAAGATTAGGATTACTCTTAAATTTTGAATTTTGTTAATGGTTTTTGTCTTGTTTTATTAATCTTGTTTTTTTATTTTTATTAGGATAGTTGGTATTAATTTTTAGTTATGATTTTGTTAAGAAGGATCTCTTTCTTATATGTTGTCTCATTAAAAGACATACTTAGATTGGAGAAATAAAAGAAGAAATTATTAAAAAAAATACTTTTGATTCCTATAACTTTACAAATATGTTATTTCGGTTCCCATGAAATTTTAATTGAATAATTTTAATTTGTCATCTAAAATTAAATGATAAATATTGATGTGACTATGATTAATAATCTATATGACTAACTTATATATAAAATTAATAATATTAAAAATAAAAATAAAATTTTATTTAATATATTTTAAAAATTAATTCTTTTAAATAACTTT
>JAMLFT010006188.1:0-16422 GCA_026544285.1 Pachyrhizus erosus
TATAAAATAAATTAACTTAAATCAAAATAATTAGTTTTTATAAAATAAAATTTAATTTTAGTAGAAGAAAATATAACTGGAATTATAGGATTTTTTTTAGAATTTAAAAAAAGCTAAAATAGATTTTTTTAAAAAAAAAAAGAGCCACGTCACACGCGTCAATCCTCTGCAAGACGCCGCTCTCCCATCCCTTTGAAGACACTGCACTGCGACGCCATAACTAAGACCCTCGAGCTTCCATAATCTGCAACGCTTACATACTACTCCTCAAGCCACTAAAACCTCTGGTTCACAGGACGGTAGCCGACGTTCAGGACTTGGTTTTGATGTCTATAAATATGATGAGTTCAAGAACGCACGAAGGGAGGAAGATAGCTTGTCTCTCTACGAAAAACAACAAAGAAAGAAAAGAAAAAAAATAATTTTGGGAGTGGAATTTTCATAGGTAGCCACAGATTCAATTAAAGCTCGTCGGATACAAAGCTGGACAGATTTTGGAAAAGGGAAAGCAAAACTAAGGTCGAAGGAGCCACCATTTGGTTTTATTTATTTATTTATTTATTATCACGATTTAATTCCAAAAATTCCTTCGATTATTCCTAAGGGTAATGTTTTCCAAACTAAAGCTTAAAATTGCGTGAATTTGATGATTTTGGAGTATGATTATCGGTGATTGTTGTTGGCATCTAGTTTTATGTCGCATGAATATAGTGATTTTGAGCCTTGAAATCGACTGTTCTTCTGTTGGGAAAAACTAGTACGAATTGGAAATGAAATCCAGAAGTGCAAAAAGATTCATTTTCAAATTGTGGCCTGTACTGTTTGGTATTCACCACCGAGTCCCAATTATGTCTGACACTCATGATTATCATTAGATTTAATTTTACTACTTCAGAATTTAGGAATTTCCATAGATGGCATTCAAATGTATAAATTTGGTTTATACCAAAACATTTGTGGGTATTCTGGCCATTGAAAAAAAAAATAACAACAACAATAATAATAATAATAATAATTTAGAATCCAAAAGAATTATAAAGTACTGTCCTGACAAATTAAACTGAAATACAGGTTAGAACATGAAAACCAAAAACCCAAATCTGAGATTGGTGTAGAACATTTAAAAGGCCTCTGATTATAGATTAACATTCGGAGAGGAATCAAATAGGTAAACCATGGAATGACATATAGTTATATAAGGGAATACATATAAAAAAACGTTTACAGGATATTGTACCCACGAAATAGGAAACTATAATATTAAAATCCGTATTGTACAGGCAGGAACTAAATTACTATGATTTCATGAAAAGATTTAGGAAGTAAATAGGTTGAGATTAACGTAAGTGGCAGGAAACGATTGGGAAGAATTAAAGTTAGATATGGGAGCTATAACAACTTTGAATATAACAAAACTACGTAAGCTTTGAATTGATAAATTATCAAATTAAGCTTAAAAGGTTATACTTTATGAATAAATATATATATATATAAATATAGATATTTAAATAAATATGAAAATACTAGAAATGAAAATCTGAAATTTTGTCTAATAATATTCTTTATATAAATAAAAGTAAATCAAAATTAGATACTTTGTATAAACTCAAATAGATGACCTTAATCAAGAATGCAATAAGACTCACAAAAAATTATATTCACCTTAAAATGGTCAAAATGCTTGATAATATCCATTGGATCAATTAAGTTGGAATATAATAAGTATATATATGAATAAATAGAATTAAGTATTTTCCCAATAGTAAAGAGATAATATTCAAAATCTAGGTATAGAGATTTATATATATATAAATATACAAATGACTCCTATTTTTACTTTATTTTTTTTTATACCCCTAAGACATGAAAATAAGTATTTAATCATTTTAGGTTATCCTAAACCTCAGGAAACAAGATTTGAATTATTAAGAATTACAAAGCTTTCAAGAAATTTGAATTAAAAATATTTTTAAAAAATGAATAAGTAAAAAAATATTTTTGAGTAACTAAAATACCCCTGCTTTACAAAATGGTATTTGTTAAATTTAGATTGTCTATTGAACATGAGAAAGTTGTGTGGAAGATACTAGAACCTTCATGCAAAGTACTTGATAGAAATATGAAAAGGGAAAAATCAGGAAATACCATATTTTGTAAAAAGGACTAAAATACTCTTGCCCTATTAGTTGAGTGTAAAAAATATTTATTCATTGTGAATCATTGATTATGTATTAGAAAGTATCGTATTGATGATATCAATATAGTTGAATGATTTTACTATATGTGGAAAGTAGATATACTTATTAACTGTCAATCAGAGACAATATTTCTTGAATAACCCTAAGATAGTCAATGAACTAAGGTCTGCTCAAACAATGAAGGTACAATCTATAATGATTGTGATGAATAATGAATAATACCTATTAAACTCGACATGCCAACAATACCCCTGTGAAAAGAAAGAGTAAAGGTAATGGTAGAAAAAAGGAAGAAAGATCCAACGGAAAACCCTATCGAATGAGAAATTAAGATGGAGGATGCCATGGTTGATCATAGAAGGTACTTGAGGAATGTACCCAGGCTCTAGTGAGACCTTGGGGGTAGATAAGGTGCCAAGTTGTGAACCGCTTGTAGAAAAGAGGGTGTCACAGAATCGACTTGGCATCCTCGACAAAGTGAAACATTACCAAGATTCGGTTGACAGTACTCTGGACCAAGTATCAGTCAGGGTATGTACTCCCGATCGTCAATTAAAAGTTGCAAATTGGATATTAAATGATACGCTTGTGTAAGTCTTCCAAGAGTTAGTAGTAAAGGAGGCAATGAAGAGTCCAGAAACGATGTAGAAAATCTATTTTAGACACGAACGGTGAGATAAGAGTTGACGATAAAAAAGACTACCTTTTATCCTAAGCCTAATTCTAAATTGATGGCTCACTCTTACACCCCTTCACTGTTTCAGATCAAATATGACAGAGGAATTTCAGCCACTTTTCCAACTGACAATGTTGTCTCTAGAAGGAAGATGGACCTATGATCGGGTCCAAGGTTACGATACATTTGTAGGATACCTTCGTTTTACATTCAAGCCCACCAACATTGTGGTACCATGGCAATCTCATCAGGTAGACTTGTCAATTGTTCTTTCTCAGACCCCACCTCCTAGATTCTTGAATGTACCTACCAACTAGAGGAGCCCACCAACCCCTCAACTACCATCATCATCCATAGGGTCAGTACAAGTTGGCAATGAGAATCACCGAGAGGAGTCACAAGATGAAGAAGATCCATTAAAAGCATCCGAGTAGTTTAGGACAAGTTAGAGAAATGACTTTTGTTTAAATAATTTGTATCACAAAAATAGTGTATGACTTTATACTTTATATATATATATTATGAAATGAGGACTTGCAATGAATAGTATTATATGAAAATAGCTATCGTACTAATAAATTGTAACTTCCTGAAATCATTACGCTATAAATAATTATTTATGCGCTATCTCTAGTAGTAATTATTTTTAATATATATATATATAATAAAATAAAATAAAAATGGGCGTTACACTCCTCTCTCTATACATACACATATATAGAGAGGAAGAAGTGTATGAGATTATTTTATTCAATATGGGATTTAGAGTATTTTTCATAATCAAGAGACCTACTTTAGAGTCAATTTTCTCCAAATTAAGAGTCAATTTTGATTCCTATTATGTGTGAATGAATTGTAAATTTTTTTAACAAGCATCTCAACAAGACAAACAACACCTTAAATGGACAAATACAACTTAAAATATGACATAATCTTTTTAGGATTTTTATTATAAAACTCAACACTATACTTGAACACTTATCATGTATTTTAATTATAAAAAATCAATTTAATACTTCTCTAATACTAACTATAATATAATTAAACAACAACAATAATAATATCTAAAATATCTCTAATAAATTAATTTAATATAATAAAATAATATGATTCTAAAAAAAATATGTCACAATTTATTTCTAATACTTTGAGTTTATAAAACAGATTATACTTGAGTTTCCACCTAAGCAACAGTCCAATAGAATTAATCCTCCTTTTAAATCTCAACAAATCCACCACCTTAATTATGGCCCTTCACAAGTTACTAAGAACTTATAATGATAAATATCATATACCATAAATCACTTATACACATGCTTAGACCATTATTATTGAGAAACAACAATGCGCCACTTAAGCCTTGGATCCCAAGTTACAACTCACATTAACCTGTACGTGTCCAACAAAACCGCTATACCACATGTGGCCTCCACTCGCTACCAAACACTTTTCTTCACCTTAAAATTTTTTTTTGCAGACATTTTGGCTGCAAGTTTTTTTATTTATTTTTTACCACGTATAACATAAGTTATTAAATTTTATTAAGAGCTATTAATTTCGTTCTACTTGCAAATCTTAAATAATTTAAATCATTTAAGTTCCATTCATCACCTTTGAAATACAATTTGAAATATTTAAATTAAAGTAAAGTTGAATTACCAAATATTATTATTTATAAAATCTGTTAAACTTTGCCAATTCATAATTATTCCAATAACCTTATTTTAATTTTTTTTATGAAAAGCTATTGTTACTATTTATAACCTCTAGGATTTTTCTTACTATTTTCTAAAATTATTATTTTTTACTACCACATAGTAATTAACTTTAATTTGTTTAAAGAATTTTTTTCATTTTAACAAATATTAAATTATAGGAGTAAAAATGTGGTATTACGAAAAGACCTATTATATATTTTCTTTTAAAAATTTATTCAACAAAAATGTAAATTGCCTGCATCACTAAAGCAAACATATGGAACTAATTAAAACTCTGTAAAAAGAAAAACTAATTAAAATTTATACTATTTTACGTTATTAATATTTTTTTTTATTACCAAACCTTTCTGTCAAACCAATGCTAGTACGAGTGACGTTAAGTTTTTAATTTGTTTTAATAAATTTTAGAATTCAAGTTTTATAAATAAAATATATATAATTAAAAGAAAAAATATTACTAAAGTAATAAATAAAATTATGACAAATTAGTAAATATTTTAGCATCAATTATATGAGATAGAAAAATCAGACTAACATATCAAATTACATGACTTTTAAAGATTCTTTTGATGATGATAAGATAAATAAATAAATAAAAATAGGATAAACTTTTATCATACACAATGTTTGTTATACATTAGATAATAATCAGATAATAATAAGATATAATAAACATTATATTTAAAAGACAAAGTTATTTTTTTAGTTAAAATTATATATATTTTAAAATAAATTTAAAGATAAAATATATTTTAGATCTATATAAAATTATAAATGTTCTAGTTTCTCTAAAATTGTTTGTATTATTTTATTCTTCTATTTTTTAAATGTATTATTTTTTATCCTAACTGCTATCTAAAATAATTTTTTCTTAATGCAAAAGTAGTGTTATCTAAAACATATTAAAGACCAAAAATGATACATTTCAAAGAATGAAAAAATATGTTTTAAATTAAAAGGAATAAAATAATATAAAATATTTTTGAAAGACCTAATTTAAATATTAATAAATTTAGAAGAAATAAAACATATTTTTATCTTAAATTTAATTTTTATTTTTTTATTTTTGTAAATTATAAAAATTATAATTTAAATTATTTTTTTAAAAAAAATGTAGTTTTTTTTTTAATTTAAAAACATAAAAAAGTAAAAAAAATCCTATTTTAAATATTGATAATGATGAATTGAGAAAAAAAAAATCTTATGATATCATGACAATTTCTAATTCGTATATTTTTTGTTATAAAAATTACATTAAGAAATAAAATAAGATAAATCATATAATAAATTTATCATATTATGTTGATTTAATAAATATATGATTAAAATATGATAAGATAAGTTATTCTATCATGATTTATTTATCTAAAATAGGTCATAATAATTTGCTAAAATTCAAAATTACTGGATAATGATTGTTTCATTATTATCTGATTTTTTGGTACATTGAAAAAATTATAGTCTGTTCTAGTACAATATTATCTAATATCTACCTTATTTGATAATAATCATCCAAAGATGAGAAGCTCATTAATTGGGAAATTTACATTAAATTACAGTTTCCCGTTATCAACGGGTATTAAATGCTTATGATCGTTTCATACAGAGTAAACTTTTCTTTTTAATGTTTTTGGTCGTCCACTTTACTTCTTTTTAATTAATCTAAAATAATGTACCGTATAAGAAAGGCCCAAGTTTAACGCCCAAATGGTAAGCCCAAACAAGACCAGGCCCATCGATGATGAAGTTTGAATCCAAGAAACTAAGAACTGGACATGGACATTGCCCAAAACATAAAAAAAAATAAAAAAAAACCGGCCTATTACGCTTGTTGTTATTCAAACTTTTATTTTTCCTGACAAAAATGCCTTTTCCAGAAACTAGTTTTCCAGAACAGTATTTTAGGAAAAATATGACCCAACATTGATAAATACATTACCAAAAATAATTTCAATAATGTCATAATTTTATACGTCACAGAAAATTTCTGTAATGATAAACAAAAGAAATATTTTTTTTGAAAGATTGAGATAATCTGATATGAGAATGTGGGAGGGGACCGGGAGAGGGTTAGAGGTGAAGGTGAGAGAAAGAAGGAAAGGAGGGTCAGAAATGGATTTAGTCACTTTGGAAAATGAAAGTTATGGTAACTTTTTCTTATTTAAGTTGTTGTATATTTTTTCAAAAAATAAAAAGGAATGTCTTCTCCTTATAAATTCATGTTCTAGTGATAAGGGTAAATGTAAAAGAGAATAGGAGTGTCTTGGAAAAAAAAAAAAAAAGGGAGTATGAAGAGTATAAAACATACAAAAAGCCATTCCCTAATATTAATCCAAATTGTAAGATCCAAACATGTAATAGTTGTCACCCCTAAACAAGCTCATTTTAATGTAGCAAAATCATTATCAATTATAAAATTCAAATTCTTTGAGTGAAAGAAATACTTCTTCCGTTGCTTTATATATGTTTTTTAAGATTTTTATGTAAAAGTTTATAAATGTAATATTTTTTATCCTAATAAAATAATTATTAGATTTTCTATTTTATTTTTATTTTTGTTTCCACTTTACATTAAATTTATAAGTGTAAATTAATTAAAGATTTAGTAAAAAAATAGAAGCGTAATTAATAAAAAAGTAATTAATGTTAATCTTTAAAAGTGGTATCTAAATAAAACAAAAAATCTTTTAAAAAAATTGACTAATTAAAAAATAATGGAGGTAGTAATACAGATTCGATTACTATTAACCCCTGTATATTTGATGAATACTAATATCCGCACTCTACTAGTTAATATGTGTTCATGTCAAACACTTGAACTACTGTTCCACTTTGAATATTCTTGTTTTTTTTATAAAAAAAACACACTTTGAATATTCTTAATTATTCTTTGTAATTTTTTAAACATTAATGTGAATACAAATGGAATATAATAATTGAATAACTTATAACATTTTATTATATTTACATCGATTCAATCTGACTTCTAAAATACGACTTTTAATTGAAAATTTATAAGGATGACAACGGTATGGATCAATAATGAGTTTGAGTTTTTTTGTCTTCACCTCCACTAAAAGCAACATAGGTTTGAATTCGAGTTTAAAATAAAATAAATTCAATCCTATTTCTGTTGAGTTTTATTAAATTTTAAAAAAAATTCAAAAAATTTATTTATATATTTTTCAAATTAAATTTATTCATATATTTTAAATAATTTATAAATTAATTTATTAGTTATATTTTAATTCAAATAATACACACATCAATATAAATTAATAAATAATAAAGATTTTAAAAATATTTAAAAATTAAAATATATTTTTATTTAAATGTATAATTATAATTGTATTATTTAATTATTCTTTATTTAATTATTAATAATTATTTTATATTTTTAATAATTATGAAAAATAAAGTTGAAATATAATTACATACTGATATAATTAATAATTATATAAATATTAGTTCAATTAATAATCAAAATGTATATAGTGGAAGTAGGAACAAGATGAATGATTCTATAACCAAATTAGGATCTTATCCCGATTCTTCATGTCAGGAAAAATCTAAATGCATCTTGACCCTCCACTTAAAATGGACTTTTTTAATTAAAATTGAGACAAAATTAGATAATATTTGATTTTTATTCTCATGCCTATTGTCTTATTTTTAAATTTTGTCATGTTTTCTGTTTGTGATTGCATTGATTCTTCTTGCTTATTAGTTTTCTTTTTTTTTTTTTTTTAATACTGATTCTTTTAGTAGTTAAACCAGAAAGTTTGTTTTTTCTTAAATAAGATTTAAGATTAAAATTATTATGCATTGAAGAGTTTTTATCCTCTTAAATAAACTCATTGGATTTAAATTAGTCTGGGTAAAACATAATTATCAAATAGATAATTAATTTGCAAAAAAACTAATTTGATTATTTTACTATTTTTCTTAATTTATTTTCAAAATAGTTTTATCGATATATATTTTTAAAACATTAAAATCTGACCAAATTGAAACAATTATTTCATAATTACAAGCATCGTGCTTATGTTATTTTATTTATAAAGGAATATACACTTGTTACATATGCTTGATTCTTGAACTCTTTTATTTAATAATCTAAACATATACAGTTCACAGTTAACATATTATAATAAAGAGCATTTTCCTTTCTTCTTAGGAATTCATCACGTAATTTCCAATCTGAATTACATATATTGAGTTAATTAATCCCCAATTATAACCATAAGATTAAACTTAAAGCTCTTAACAGTCTTCTATGCCTTTAAATGAATTACATTAACATTTAAATACAAAATAAAGATTACAATACTCAAGATAGAGACAGACAGAAACATAAATTCCAAGAGAAACAAAAAATTTATAATCATATATAATAATAACATAACAACACATGATAAACACAGTATCAAAATTAACATCCAACAACAAGAAAAAGGTGAAGAAAATTAAAAAAATAAAATAAAATTGAAACCACGGTCATACACTGGTGCAGGTATCACTATTTTCCTTGGCCTCCATTCCGGTTAACGTATCATAGAGAGGTTGGTTCAGCGTCTCCGGCAGATAAAACGCAAAAAATCCCCCACCTATTCCGCACAGAGCAAACACTATAAACGGCAACGACCCTCCCAAAACGACAACCAGCGGTGACAATATTGCACCCATCTGCGCTGCCTGCGTGGCGCAGCCCAGCGCGGCGTTCCTCACCACCGTTGGGAACAGCTCCGCCGTGTAAATAAACAGCAAATTGTAAGTTCCCGCCATCCCAAAAATCCCCAAAATCCCACACAACATTCTCACACTTTTCCACACTCCAACGTTTTTCACCAGACTCCCTGCAAAGCAAAACGCGCCACTGAACCACAATGTCCCTATGGTCAACGGCTTCCTCCCCCAGCGGTCAAGCAACATTGCCGTTATCATAAACGCCGGCATTTCCGCCACGGCGTTGAGGATCACCGTGAGGTAGAGGTTGGTCTCCAGGTTCACAACATTGAGGCTCAAGCCATAGTACACCACCGAGCAGAGGAAGTTGATAACAACAGCCAGAATCAATCGGACACGTGTCATTGGCGAGCGGATCACGTCCAGAAGAGAACCTCTCACTGCTGCCATGTGGCATGATGATTTAAAAGAAATCAATGTATCATTTCCATCTGGGTCAGAAATTAATCTCTCAAAACATTGGGGTGTATTTAATGGACTGATATCTTCTAACATATGTTTTTCAGTATCACATAGTGGTGATGAGTGCGATGACATTGTTTGATCATTGTCGAGGGTGAGACGAACCCCTTGTGGAAGGTGGTTACCGTTTGAGGTGGCGATGGTGGACATAATTTTCATGGCTTTAGATTTTCTTCCTTGAACTAGGTACCATCTTGGGGACTCCGAGATGAAGGGAAGAATGAAGAGGAGGAAAAGGAGGGAGGGGATGGAAGAGGCTATGTAGAGTTTACGCCACGTTGGGAAGATGTAAGCTATGCCGGAGAGGAGGGCGATGCCAGAGGAGAAGAAGTAGAAGGTGGACATGCCGGCGGTGCCGCGCATTGTGGGGCCCACCGGCTCGGTGGCGAGGACGAAGGCGCAGAGGCCGACGCCGCCGGTGCTGCAGCCGGTGAGGAGGCGGAAGAGGACGTAGAAGGAGTAGTTGGGAGAGAAGGCTGTCAATGTGCCAAACACGGTGTTGAGGGCGCAGACCACTGTGAGAGAGCCTTTTCTTCCGAGAAATGAGTCTGAGAGGTGACCAAATATTCCAGCCCCTGAAATTGTTGCAATGTCATGTAAGAATAATTAATGTTTGCTGTAGTGTTCTTATTTTTCTCAAACTCACAAGTGATGCCTAAGGATAAAAAACTAAAACGGAAATCAAAGGAAGCAGAAAATAGTTTGGCGTTGAATGTAATTTAACAGAGTCAAACACAGCCTATTTTTTTGGTATGGTATAGTTTTGTCTGGTGTCAATTAAAGTTCAGTTTCTCATGCAAAGAACGTTGTTAATGTAAGAAACAGATGTTACATTACATATTTCAAAACTAAGGCTACATATATTTTTTTGACAAAAAAGTAAGAATATATTTAAGTCTAAATATTAATTATATCAAATCATCAACTTGAGTATGTAGTCTGTAATTTGCTGTTTGAGTTTTTCAGAATCTGCCAGTTATCCCACCACATTGATATTTTGTCTGTATTCTCACGTTATATTTGCATGAATAAATTAGTAATAGAGTGAATTAGTAAAATGAAACTTAATTTATTGTTTAGGAAATTTTAAAATAATGAAATGAAATGATAAGGGAGGAACCCAAATCATTCCATTCCCTTAAAAATCTCTCAATTTTCATTTTCTCAAATTCGTCTAGGTTATGCCTACTCTCTTTTATCTATACATAATCATTTTACTCTTTTAACCCTAAATACTTTTTTTTTTTCGTATGAACTCCACCAAATGCTGCACATGTAGATGATGGGAGGTTTGCTGGCGATTTGTTTGATTGGAAGGTAGGAAGTAAGAGAAAGAATAGATCCTTATGGAGAAGAGTATCTCCCTCTTATTAGGTTGGTAAGAGGGTGTAGCTCACATGCTAAATTATTTTTGCCTAGAGTGGGGGGATTTATACATAATATGTTTCACGAGAGATACAGAGGAAAAAAACACATGTAAAGAAAAGAGATAAGATAGAAACACTAAATTTAATGTTTGTTTGAGAAGAAAATAACAAAGGAGAAAAGTATTTTTGTGAGAGCCGCAAGAAATAAAAAGAAAATGCCCTCCTAAATTAGCATGAAAGGGGAGGGGGTAGGGAGAGAAAATCTTTTATTTTAATTTCTTAAAATAATAAATATTTTTTTATACGATAAAAATTATAATAAAATTATTATGTTAATAAAAAATAATGAATCAATAAAAGGTTTAATTTTTGAGTTAAATTTAATTTTAAGTTAATATATTTTTTCACTTAAGTTATTTATCTTATTCTACCTTCTCTTTCACTCATCTAAAGTCCAAACAAATGATGGGAAAAAATTTAGCTTTTTTTTTCTTTCTTATTTCTATTCATTTAAACAATATACTTTTCTATTTTACATTTTAAATTTTATCTTTCTTCTTTATTTTTCTCTTAATTATTTTCTCTCCATTTCACTTTTTTATCTAAACATAACATTAGTAAGGACATCAAGAGATGTGGGCATTTTTAATTTTTTTCATATTTAATAATTATTATATAAAATAAAACTATAAAAAATTAAAAATATTATAATTAAAAGTTTAAACTTTTGTTCAATTATTATTATAATTATTATAAACATTATATATAATTTATTTATTTTTCACCCTCTTTTCACTTATCTAAATAAATATCAAGATTTTTTTCTTATTTCCTTATTTTTTTTCTCATCTAACTAGCACTTTTTCTCTGCCTTATTTGCTATCTATTTGTCACACTTCTATTTCTTTCTGTTTCATCACATATTCAATAAGAAGGTTAAAATGCAAAACTATATTGGGGGAGGACATGATAGAGTTTTCAAAAGTACAAAATTTAAGTGCAATACTACACTATGGATATTATTGATATTGTTGTCTAATCATATTTAATTTTTATCATGATAATATACAAATTAAAAAAATCTATTAAATTTTATCATATTTTATCGAAATAAAACTTTAAATTTAATTAGAAAACAGTCCCAATAATACATATATTATTATATCTAATATTTTTTTCCTTTTCTGAACTCAGATCAGAACAGCAAAACATGCACCTACTTTGTAAGCTTAAAGGCGTTAGCCATTCCATTCGTCAAACCCAACAAAAAATATATTATTTTTGAGTAAATAGCACCGCCTCTCTGAAGAATATTTGTTGCCACACACTAGCAATCTTTTTTCAAAGAAAAATCTCGAAGATGGCAGTGCTTCATCAGAACAGCTTGTCGTGGCTTGTGCAGCCATCACTGGTGGGTAATTACTTGTTTCTAGTTTTAGGGTATTATTTATTACTATTCTAATGCATGTGTGCATAACTCCTTGGTAATTTTGGGAAAACATTGCAAGTCCACCGCAATTTTGGGTAGATAACCTTAAGAAAATGTTAAACATTTTAAAATGGAGGGAGGACAGATAACTAAAGAAAAAATATAAATGTAATACATGATATGATAAAAATAATAGAGATATGTGAAAAAAATAAAAATAAATTGTAAGAGAGTAAAATATATATGCTTATATTGACTAAAGAGAAAAAAAAAGAAAGAAAAAAGTTGAGATAAAATGAAATATGTGATGAGAATAAAAAAAAAGAATGGTGTAAAATCAAGGACTGATAAATGTAGATAATTTCGATCAATTCCTCTATTAAGTAGTCAAAATTTTCAATTCATCGAAATATTAATAAAATTTGGAATGATTAGTTAGAGATTATAAATATATGGTTGAAAATCATGCAATGTTGTAATTGTATCCATGATTTTAAATATGACAAAGAATGATTAAAAGGTGTTATTCAATTGAAGGGATAAATTTAAACTTCAACAATTTCATCCATCATAATAATGTTTTTAGAATTTCAAACTTTAGTATCTAAAGAGTTAAACATTAAAAAAATTTACTTTAATAGACTGTAAATACGTCATATAAATAAATTTGGTTTCACACTCAATAGAAAACCTTAAAATATTATATTTATAAGTTTTTTATTTATATATTATTTAATTTGTTTATTTTTATTTAATATAAAATTTCATTTTTACATTTATATTTCAAGAAAAGAGAATAGAAAATGAACTCATATTTACTAGCGACAAAAATCACTTGGATACTGAACCAATCATTAAACCCATCCTCCTCCAATTTCTGCAACCCTAATCACATTACTATATCTTTTCTTTGTTTCATTTACACGTACATGTAATTATATTCGAGACACTTTTTGCTGTTAAACATACGCTCTTCTTTTAAATATCTTACCAATAACTCTTACTTTTCTCTATCTTTCTCTTTCTATTATATTATAAATCTTATATTATGTATTTTTTTTCTTTCTCACTCAGTGTTGAATAATGTTGTAAGATATTCATTTATATTTTTCTTTATTGAATATTAAGAGAACATTAGACTTTAGACAAAAGTTTTGTGAGAGGAAAACAAGGGAGTGTATTGGATTTGATTCCCCCACCGCCTCTCCACGTAACTCGATAGAATATAGATTAAGAAAGCAAAGATAAGAATTGTAGAATGAGTATACATCTTATTCCTGATCACTGCAGATGCATAAGACAGAGACAGAATATATGACTTACAAATGACATCAAATTTTGTTGTAAATGATAATGTGTTAGCCATACACATGAATATATATCTCTACATTTCTCCTCATCCAACTATTTCATATATTTTAGAATTTAATTTTTTACATATTACCAGTCCATATAAACATTTTGTAATTTCAACCAATATAAAATCATGATAAATTATGATATTCAAATACAATAATGTATCGGTTCGAAATTATTCTAAACTTGTATATGATTTATGTAAAGTATATATACAAATGTGTATAAAAAATTCATAAAGCATAATAATAAATAATTGCACTTTTACAAATTCAAATTAAGAACATATTCTTGAATTATTTCCAAATAGAAATGATACTATCAAATTTCATTTCTTTTTTGAAATCATCCATAAAAAAGAAAATTTTTATATTTGATTCATCAAGAGAAAATACTTTAATATTTTTACACCTTACACGTTTCTAAGTATCATGTATTATATTGGATTTTCATAAATTTGGATACTTAATCAACATATATATATATATATATATATCAATTTTAAAATACTTATTATTAATGTTCAAAAAACTTAATATACTACACATAACATATTAGTTAAATGAAGTATAAAAATCATTAACAATGATAGTCCATACAAATACTATCAAATTGTAAAAATTGTATATAATGCATGTTATCATAGTTTTGGAGAGAAAGAGTAAAAGATGGAGAGAGAGAGAGAGAAAACTAACCGATCATGCAGCCGCCGAAAAAGACGGCCTGAACCAGCCCAACCTTAAACTTGTCCCCACAAAACAAGCCCCACTGAGCCACAGTGGAGTCCCCGACCCACTCCCACGAACCCGGTTCGAGCCGGCACACGCTCTTGGCGCCCGGGTCGCACCCCGAACCGCTGGCGCCATCAAGACAGCGCCACTCCGGTTCGCGGTCCGCGAATATCATGACCATCGTGTGGAACGCTTCTAACGCCCACGCCAGACTCGTTAAGACGAAGTGCTTCAGCTGCCACCGCCCGAACTCGCCGCAGTACTTCTGCAGCATCTCGTCGATGCATAGCTTCTCCGATTCCGACGACTCTCCGCCGCCCGCCGAGGCTTTCTCCGCCGCTGGAATCAGCGGTGATCGGGACGGATCTGAGTCCCTGTCCTTGGAATCGCAGGACGACGTGGTTGGCATTTCTGTTTCTCGATTTCTCCTCTTCCTTTGGACGCGAGAGTGTTAGAGGGTTTGTTAATGTTTTACATCAGTTTGTTTTAAAAGTCCTTAAAAATATTTTTTTATTAAAAATATAAAAATAAATATAGTGGAGTTTTTCAAGCATGTATAGTTCGATTCTCAGATCAATGTAAATTAATCGTTTCAATGAATTCTGCGAAATTACTCACTAAATCACACGTGGATGAGTTTTACTAAATTTATCAATTAAGTCAGATTTTTTACTTCTATATCCTCAATTAGAATTTCAACCATCATCTTGAGTGTTTTTAGTTATCATTAGTTAAGGAAATTGTTTTTAGAGATTTTTTTTATTTTTTAATTTATCATTTTTAATATTTTTAATTTTAACTTAAATATTAATATTTTAAAAAATATAAATAATAAAAATAACATTATATTATAGTATAAATTATTTAACTCATATAAAATATACCTTATATGTTTAAATATATTTATTTATTATAAATTTTAATACATAAATTAAATATTTATTTTATATCAACATGTTCGAGAAGAACCGTGATTAATTAAGTTTTTTTGACAAAAATTAATTATTAATATAATTGATGAACATTTACTAATATATAATAACAAAAAATTTATTTTATACAGTATACATTAAAATACTAATTATAAATTATATACACAATTTAAATTTATATTATAAATTATAACACAAGTGAATCATAGTCTAACTCTTATAATTTGACATTTTTACTATTTTCTCTTTTAAAAGTATATTTTTATACTTTTAATTGATCAATTATTTTTAATCATCTCAAACTACCTTTATTTTATCATTAGTTAAATTATTCATATTATTCATTTTATTCATATAATTGTATTTATTTTAAGTATTTTATTCATATAATTGTATTTATTTTAAGTATTTTATTCATATAATTGTATTTATTTTAAGTTATAAACCATATATAAGAATACTATATATTATAACCCCTACTCCTATATAAAAATTCAGTTTTGATCTCTAATATTAACACTAGAGAAGAATTTTTGCTAATATAAAGTTGTTACAAAATTTTCCAGCAGTGATAAACCACTGAAAAAAGTGTAATAGAAATTAAAACATACAATTTTCTTGTGTAGAGACTGAAACTTGAAAAAATAAATTAATAGAAACAACAAATGAATATTTTAACTTTTTTTATACTTAATTTTTTGAATGATCTTTCTTTTCTAGTTTATTTTCTTTTATCTCTAATAATATTTTTAAGTTAAATTTTAATTTTTTTTCAAAAAAAAATTATTAATATTTAAATTATTTATG
>JAMLFT010006189.1:0-16421 GCA_026544285.1 Pachyrhizus erosus
CCGATCTAATTCTTTAGATTAAATAAGTTAGCGTATAATATGCTATTAAAATAATTTTAAATTATTTTTTTAATAATTATATTGATTGTTAGATAAAAAAAAATAAGAAATTCAATGTAATATTTAAATCATAAAACTCTTCTTCAAAAAAAAAGAAAAAGTGATAAAACTTTTTTTCTAATGGACTTGTCTCTTTAAGTTATATTTCCCTCTTGTAAGTAAATCTGAATAATTTATGCTTTTATTGAGAGTTTAGTTATTAAAATGACTTCTTATAAATTGAATTAAAGTGTAATGTGCCAAATATTGATAAATAAGTGAATTCATTAAAAAAAAAATATGAATCTACCATAAACATTAGTTCTTAAAAGAGATAACAATGTTATGAATTTTACATTGAATAGAATAAGAAGTTTAATATGATACATAAACTATGAAGCTATTCATCAAATAGAATAATCTTTTGGATTAAATTTTCTACTTGTGCTTAAATTACAATAGACTAATAAATTTATATTATTAAAACATTATTATTTTTACTGTTTATTCAATATGTTTTATTAAATATTAAGATGATTATTAGAATTACGTAATAAGAAAAGATAACAAAACTCGTGTCCTTTAGAATTAAAATAAAGCTTATAAGCTTAAAGTAAATATATCTTTAATTCTCCAACTAAACATAACTTCCGTTTAGAAAAGTTTATTTTTTAAAATTTTTGACCATTGAAAGATTCTTTGTCGTTTTGTCGCCGCCACTTCCAAGTTGGGGGGAAACAAAATCAGAATGCCTTTCTCCACAACATTTTCTTTAGATAAATCAAGTCTTTTTCTTTGAGTTTATTCCCCTTTTATCAACTATCTATCTACATTTTTTTTTTATTTCCAGGATTTTTTCTCAAATAATTTCACAGAACCAATTTTTTGATGACCAACTTAAAAATACTTTAATGCCTTCAAAACTCTTATTTAATTCCTTCTACATTTTTTTTTAGTAATTTGAAACGTTGTGTTTAATACATTGATATAATATAACTATATGTTGTGTTTAATACATTGATATAATATAACTATATGATTACGAATATGATTTGATAAGTGTATTTTAAAATATTTTTAATAAAAAATAAGAAAAATAAATAAAATAAATTTATTCATAATTTCAACTTAATTATATATAATTTTTCTAATAAATGAATTTTATTGTATATATAAATTATTTTTAACTTATACATAAGTTTATTTTTTTATTTTCTTTTATTAAAATTATTTTTGGACAAACCTAATCAAATAAGTTTTATGTACAGCAATGTGAGCCACAACAATTTTATTGATTGTAATTTCTATTTGCATTATTTTCCATGTTGACATCACTGTACTTTTTTTTTTAAAAAGAAATATCGATGTTGTTAATTATCTCTTCTAATGGAAACAAATTACACATCAAAAAATAAGAAATTATTTATTTTATTAAAACATACTTATTTTAAAAAAGAAGCAGAAACAAGTCAACTCAAAGTCATCCAATTAACTAGATTTAGTCATATCATACTAATATAGCATAACAAAAGAAATGAGTCTTCGTTACAATTAGCTAAAAAAAAGTCATTTCCATTATCAGTCTTTGTAGCCTCAAAGTCAATCATTGAAGCTATAAAATCATTAACATTATGTACAAGTGGTGATGGAGGCAAAACCTCCACTTGAATTAAATGGACAAAATAAACAACATGGAAATTCTAAAAGTAACAATTGATATAAACATATGCACAATAAGCGATACATACGTAATAGAAAAGTAACCCTTATAAAATGACTAGATAGGTCACGTCATTAAAGTCTAGAGACCATATAACTATGTTGTATGAAGGCGTTCCCAAGTATTGGGAGATTTGCCATCTAATTAGCACTCGAAAAGAAAAATGGAGTGAAGTGATTTATTCCCTAAATCATTTTCAAATAAGAGAAATATAACACTCACAAAGATAAAGTGCAACATACTACATTAAAGGGAAACCTAGGGTTTGACCTAAGTTATATTATTCCCATGACATTGTATGGATCTATACTCCTTCCTAGTGAGCAACAATCTTTATAATAATCATGAAGTGATTGAAATCATGGTATGAAATCATCACCATCAACCTCAAGATATGAGTCAACTTTAAATCTCAAGTTATCACAACTTTATCTAGAGGTATACATAACACCAATTATGGTGACACTTGATAATTGACAAGATTATTAAGTCTACTCATGTAAAGGTCGAAGTTCCAAGTTGCTAACCCAGCCATTGAGAATTAAAAATTTGATAGCATACCCTAAAGACTATACTAAGTATCCCTACCTACATCTTGTAATGTATTAGATTATAATTTCCCATACACGTTAATTATACCCCACTACATAATTCTCATATACACACATTTAACACAACTATTTATAAAACATTTCTTTAAGATTTTCGGTAAACACAATCTCTAACTCTAAAGATACGCAATATCGTCACAATATTCATCTCAATTTTTCTTACATAAATTTTCAACTTATTCTAATGCTAACTTATCTTAAACAAGGAAAAGTTTACTTAGTAATTAAAAATCTTAATTATTTTTTTATAGAATTAAAAATTATGCAAGAACAATTTTTGATTAAACATTTATTTTCAAAATAAAATTTAATTTATGAACATAAACTTATATGATTTTGGGACTTGAGTCTTTTTATAACAAATTTTTATTTTGTATATAAATATTATTTTTTTTTAGACCTAAGGACCTTTTTGTGAAATTTTTTATTTAAGCTTAGTTTATGTAAAGATTTTGTAGGTCATTTACTAATAAAAACCTTATTATACCATTTCCATAAAACTAAAAATTTAATTAAAGTAAAATTAAACTACTTAAAGCAAACAAAAAAAGATACAAGAGGATGGATTGTGTTTTAAAAATTTTCGTAAAACCTTTGCTAAAAACACAAGAAAGGATCATCTATTCTTTTTAAAGGAAAACAAAAAAGATATGTTTTATAATGGAACACATGAATGATAAAAACTCCTTTAGAAAGAAAAATAACAATTATTCCAATTAGTAAAGAATAGAAGATAGCAAAAAACATACAAGGAATTTTACAATGATTCATATTTATCACTAAAGTTACCTCCAATTCTTAACGGACCACCAAATTTCATTATTTCAACAAAATATAAATATTATTTTACCAAGTCACTTCTGACTTTATAATAGGTAATGTTTTTCTAGCCTCTTTAAGTTAATACGCAGAAATATTATTTCTTTAGTCACTTTTTGACTTAACTTCTAACTACGAGAGGTTTGAATCAACATTAAATATTACATTAATTATTTTTCATCAACTAGTCACCTAATTAGCTAATAGATAAATCTAATTATCTCCTTTTGTAAACTCTTATCAAATATTAATAGTCGAATATGGATTGTGTTCTCTGACTTCATTAAAACACAACTTTTGAGGGTGACATGAGTTTTTTGAAATACGTTTCAAATTGTTTTTTTATTTTTCAAAACATTCTCTATAATGCAATAAAATTTTGTTTTTATGTAATAATTATATATGGTAATAAATATTTCAAAGCTTAGATAAGATTAAACATATTAATAATAGACCATTAAACAGATTATCCTTATGTCATAAAAGATAAAATTTAATTATTGTTTGCAACACCAAAACATAATTTTTAGGAACCTAATTCGTTTTTGCCTTAACAACTACTTTTTGTAAAAAAAAAGTAAGAATAACTATTTTAGTTAATATATTTATATGTATTAATAAAATAATTTTATAATTTCATACCTTTTTACTAATAAAAATTATATTAGCGTGATTTTAATTTTTGACAGGTGGATCACCTTAATCAGTGATTCACCGTGGACCATAATTTTCAACAATTATATTAATCTCATATTAAAGGTTGTGTCTTATATTGTCCACACTAGATTAACTTTCCTCAACTCTTTTCTTAACCTACTAATTATTGTTTTTCGTCATTAAAGACAATTTTTTATGGCAACATTTTTGTAAACATCATAAATAACTCCTAAACCCAAACAATCCATGGAGCCCTCTCTCTCTCTACCATCATTGACATTTATGTAAATTACCACCCCTAAACCCTAACAATCACACTATTACCTTAACCACAAAAATGCAAACTCCACATAAGTTGTCCATCCTCACCAATACCTTTAACCTCCACAATTGCATCCTCACTCATGACAATGACCTTATCCATCTTTTTACCATTAGCAAAAAAACCCATTCCTCCATTTACGAACAAGATTTGTGATCTTGATTAGACCTAAGTCAAGAATTGTGCTTGATGTTAAGATAGTGGAATTGGATTAGACTAACCTAAGGGATATTATTGAGTTCCAAGAGATGTTAGATCTTATCATTGTACACATCTAAGCCAAGCACCTTGTGTGACATCTTTGACATGAGATTCCCACAAAGGTGGGACTTAATGAAGCCTCTAATGCCTATTATGCAAATAGTGATTGCCTTCATGGATTCTATCCAAATCTACTCATGTCAAAGTCATTGCACAAAAATTAATGTGCTTGTTTAGGTTTGGGGTATGTGTGGCAATGAAGTGTTTACTTTTCCTTTCCATTATTGTTGTGTATTTAGTTTCTATCGCTATAACAACTTAATGTCAAAGTTTGCATGCAAGGAAAGTGTTTCCATCTTCCTTCAATTAATGTTGCTTGCAATGTTAATAGAAACGTTGCCATCAAAAATTACCTTTAATGATAGTAAATAAAAGACAACAAGTGGGGGAAAAAGTTAAAGAGATATAATCTAACGTGAACAACATAAAATCTAAATTATTATGGTCCAATGAAACCTTTATGTAAATTTTTAAGCAAAACATTTTATTTAAAATTTTAAATATTTGTAGGCCACTTTCCTTCAAAAACACATTAATTCAATTAATTTAACTTTTAGTCAAGACTTTCTTAAAATATATGGAAGTGACTACCATGAAGTCCTAAAGAAGTGGACCACCAATGATGCACCACTTATAACGTACCATAAAGGTAATAACTGGTTACATTAAAAAAAATCTCAAATAAAGGCCTTCTATTTATGTTTTTATTCATTTGCCTTCAAAACATTATATTACCTTGGTTTCTCTTTACAATCCCCAAACCCTTTCCTTCTCTTCTTTGTGTCGCCTTAATCAGTGTTTTCCCTTTTGCAAGATTAGTTCGAGATGCACGACTTTCACTAGTGTGTCTAAAACACCCAAATCTAATAATCTTGCAAGAACATTAGATCTACAAATGTTCTTACTACTCAAATTTACAAAATCTTCATTCGTTGAGTCACAACACTTTTGAAGACAAATCTTCAAAATTGATCCACAAAACCCATCATCAAAATCCAAATCTACAAAACCTAGATCTACACAAGGGTGATAAGAAGAGTAGACGAAGTGTTATGTTGGTCATCTGCGCTCACTAGCCTTGTTTGCATCTCTTTTGGGTGACGAGTAGAGAAGGTGAAGTGTTATAAACACTTGCAACCTCTATTTAAGCATCCAATTATGCTTTTTAGTTTTCTATTTTATTTTATTTTTCAATGTTTTATGTTTGCTTTATTATTTTATTGTACTAGAAATTAATAGCTTTACGAGAACAATATACTTCGGATAATTTTAAATGCTTAAGAAAGAATTGGTGAAGTTATTAGTTGAAATTATAAGAAAAAGGACTTGACTATTAAATCGACAATATAATTTAACTATTAAATCGACAATATAATTCAACTATTAAATCAATTATTAAATCAACAAAATTAATATTTTATATAAAATTATTTTAAAATAAAATTAATTCTAAATGCCACAAGAAGAGTGTCACCATCATATAGATCATACATGTTCTGACATCATTCTCCCAGCAATCCATTCCATGTTAAATTATTATACGAGAATAATAAATTCGGGGGCAAGGGGCAAATATCATTGAACCTGGTTCATGCATTGCGTAATAGAATGTGGGGGCCAATTGCAGCCACCTAATATTTCATAAAATCAATAACCTCAAAAAAGTAGAGCCAGCTAAAGGAAGAGAAAATTAAAACTTATTACGATAACAAAAATATGGATGAATGGAAAGAAAATGTCCTTTAGTTTCGTCACAAATTACCTCTATTTACATGATTGAAACTCATCAGTGACCATGTCAAAGTATACTACAATCTCTGTGCCTCATCTCCCTCTTCTCTATTGCCTTATTTGGTTGCTGGTATGTGAGGAATGCAAGAAAGATGAGTTTCAGAAAAACATCCTGTGCTCAACTTCTTGGATGGGACGCCATTTCCATCTGGCACCTCTGCCTGCCATTGATGCATGAACAAAAACACTGATGGACAATAAAAACAGAAATTAATACGTAATTTTCTTACAAAAACGCGTCAACTTGAAAAAATACAAAAGGGTAAAGACGTTTAGATGCATGTTGACTTCGATTATTAGCAAAGGTTTTGCTTTAATGAAGAAGGTCACATTGACTTGTGGATGTGTATAGACGTGTCTTGAAATTGACTCATTGGTTTATATGTCGCTATTTTTAGAAATCAAAGTATATCTACAACAGTTGGAGTTAGATGAAAGTAACTAAGCCCAAAATGCAAAATCCAGCAATAAAAGGAATGTCACATACCATCTCGGGCTCAAAATGAATACCATCTTCAAATTGAAAATAATTTGCAGGATCGTTGTACTCTGCTTGAACAACTGATAGAGGACTTTGCCTGTTCATAGCATGAACTGCTCTGATGCAAGGTTCTCCTTTTTCTTCTTGTTCGATGTAAAAAGTCCTCGGTATCTAAAACGTATGAAACCTAACATGCAACATGTTCCCAGGAAAAAACAATGAAAATTCAGAAAAACAATACGGACAAACATATCATATGGATGGCATTAACAAAATGAGCAAAAGACGATGGTATTTAGTAGGAGGATTCAGGCAACGATGGCATATATATTTATAAAAAATGCAAATGTAAATTATTAAATACCTTGGATGAATTGCAAGCTATCTTACACTCTAGACCATTGATAATTTGTAGTCCATCCATGGTCTGGTTTGAATATTCATCAGTACTGGCATACTTGCGCTTATTCCTGTAAAAGTAATGAACAAAATAAATACAAATGTTATCTAAGCGTTGGCATGCTATGGAGCCAACAATTCTTATTTATCAAATACCTCTTCAGGTAAATTCCTGACTTCTTTTTGTCAGGGACAACAGATAGGAAGTCATTGTGCAGATAGGCTGAAAAATTAGGGTCCATTGACACAGATGTCACTTCAGGCTTATCATATCCATAGTCCATCAGTTGAATAGACAATTCGGTAGGTGCAGGTGACTGCAATGTGTATCAAATAAAACTAAGTTATAGAACATACAAAACTCCATTTAAAATTTCATTTCAAAGCTCAATACAATACAATAAACTAAAACAAAAATGCTGAACCAAGTTGAGAACTAAAATAAAAAAGCTGAACCAAGTTGAGAAGTGGAATAAATAAAAAGCTTACACATTCAATACGATAGATGTTCTCATCATGAAGAACACGGGCATTTTCATGATAAACTAAATCAACGAATCTTCCAGGTTTTCTTGATTTTTCATATGCATGTAGTTGAAGCAGCTTGTTATCCATCTCATCAGAGGCAACAACTTGAAGCTGAAATTAAAAGGACAAGTTTTCAGGATTAGAAAGAACATGGAAAAACATGGTCAAGTTAGAGAAAAATGTTTTTATGCACGTTACCTGTTTAACAAGTTTATATATCAGTTTGTCTAGTGTAAATAAGACATATGACTGAGTTCCAATAATAGCTCGACAGTCATCCTCAAATTTTGTACTATCAGAAGAACCATCCAGTAAATTGTAAAGGGCATCCATAAACCTATAGCAAAAAAGTCACCCTCAATCTTGCATAGATAATAAAATATTCAAATGCATCTTCAAATTTATAATAAAATGTAACATTATGGTATATTTACCTGCCATACTGATCAGTGGAGCCTTTATCATTTGAAGCCCTCCACTTCCTTTCAGCAGATGATGAGTTAACCTTTGCAGATTGGATCCTCTCATACAATGTCTGTAAAAAGTAGCAAAAGAAAATGCAGGATAAGGAATATATCACAAGGTCTGAATGAAACCACTGGTTAATCTTCAACCATAATCATAAATCATAAATACACAAACTTGTGAAAATAAATACATTTGTACCTGATGAAGTCTAAGCAGCACATAAAAGGAATCATTTCCATAAAAGACTCGAACGGCCCTTTCTTTGTTAAGCAACACTGGAGGAACATGTTTTGCCAGAGGCTTTACAGTGACAAGAAAACGCTCTGAATATGGCAATGAAGTACTATCTCCTTCAACATCATTAGCATCAGCCATTCCTTCTGCTTCACCTTCGCTCTCAGCCTTGTTATCATTTTCATGATCTCCATCCTCATGTTCTCGAGAACACTCCTCACCATCAGCAGACTCTGTACCAGAAACATCACCGTTTTCAGAAGCATTTTCACTGTCCTCCAGTGATCTATGGGGACTTTCTTCTCCTTCATCATCAGCATCGTTTTCTCCTCCTGCTTCACCACAAACTTCTTCCCCATGTCTATTTTGGTATTGTCGACAAATGGTACCATCTTTTCCTTTATGAACCGACTCCAAACCAGCATGACCATAAACTGCAAAGTTATCCTCTTCAAAGTCTCCATTAGGTGATAATTCACCCTCTTCTCTTTCACTTTTGAAGTGGCCAACTGGTTCTTCACGATATCTGTGAACTTTAGTGTCCTCAATGATTGCCCCATTTGTGGATGTAACTGGTCTTGTAGAATCAGCACTCTGTCAGAATAAAATAAAATAGAAAATAAGGACATTGTTGCCAATAGTGTGCACTGTACAGTCCAATGCAATATACATGTGTAACAAAAGTAAGTCTGAGAAGACAATCAATGAAGGAGGAAGAGAAGAATATTGAACACAGACTGATTTTCATTTAAGCCTAAGTTCCAAGAATTACTGGTCTTAAAATGACATAAGCACATTAACACCTAATCTTCAGTTGCATGTATTCTTAAAGGAAGAGAAGCTTAAAATGAAAATTCAAAATAAAAAAAAAAGGATGCAAACCAGGCTTTACAAGGGTTACGGTATTACAAGGGTTACGGAGAACTTCAGCAGCATGGTGACCACTGAGCCCACAAACTCAAGTGGAAAGGAAGGTGTTCTTGATACTCTTTTTCAAAAAGACAACAGTATACAGCTTAACATTTAATTCAAGGAAAGAATATAAATTAAATATGAAGATCAAATTGATAGCAATACTAATCAAATGATAAAGCATCTACATACTACAAGAATAATTATGTTTGATAAGACTTTTGGTTAAGTTGTTTTATCTATTTCTAGTTAAAAACTTTTACATTGAACACTATATATCATCATTGGATATATTTGAAGTAATTTTTCTTTATATCTGAATCTTATGATTTGATACAAATTATGATTCACAATTCAAAAATTAGCTCAACAATTCACGATTTGAATCTCGATTTGATAACCTTGAAAGAGTCATAGAAGAATCCAGTTTGCAATATAGAGGCTTCAAATATATAAGCCAAATACCTTGAATTACTAGTTAAGTGCAAGGCAAAATGTCAAGGGGAATGCTCATAAAAAGGAGAAACAAAGTCATCTCGTTCATATAAAGCCATCATATGTCTTTCGTAAATCCAGATAATTTATTTTTGCACCGTTTTTATTGTCTCACTTGAAATTAGAAATGAAGACATAATTAAGACAACTACGTGCCATCAGTAAACTAAAAATTGTGACAACACTGAATATTTAACGTATTTCACTGACATCATTTAACTGGTTCGTTACTTGTGTAAATCTCTACAATAGAAGTGAATCAAAATTAATCTTATTACAAGGTATAATTTCCATATGCACTTTAACTTGAAAATAGTCTTATATAAGCTGAAAAGGGAGTTGAGCCAAACCTCTAATGAAGGTAAACCAAGTCCTCCCTCACCAGAAATATTACCAGGTCTTGATGGAGTAGCAGTAAGTCCTTGCAGAAAAGAAGAGGCATCTCAAAGTTCCATTCATTATCAGAAAAAAAAAAGGTGAAATGTGTTTGTGCTCCCTCAAATTTGAAATAGTTCCTCAAAAATTTTCCATCCATTTTTAGTCCTTTTAATTTTGAAATGTCAATTTTTCATCTAAAACAAATAAACACTATGTAAACCATTTTTTACTTCTCTAAAAAGCATTATCTAAAACACTTTAAAGACCAAAAGTGGTGCATTTCAAATTTAGAGGGATGAAAAAATGGACATTTCAAAATTAGAGGGACTAAAAACAGAAAAAAAATTTTAGAGAGACGATGAACTCTTGAAAATTTAGAGGGACCAAATCAAAGGAATGGATGAGGAAACAACTGACAATGATCACAAATTTGAGATAAATAGCATAGATATCATTTTTTATAGTGGCCCAAAAGGTCGAAAACCACAATGCTGAAGATTTAAAACATATGTTAAACAATTTGTACTGCACATATATAAATGCTCAAAATAAATTTACCCAAATTAATGACATTCATAATTAATGTTCAAAAGTCATAGCTTTCTAAACACACAGGTTAATGACAACAAAAATCAAAGAATAATTAAGCCTGTAATGTTTAAAATAACTCAATGCACAAACAAAAAATGCTTTTGTTTTTCATTTTTGATTTCTTAACATGTTTCCATAGGGTATGTGTTAATGAAACCCTAATAATAATAATTCTACAAAAATGTAACAACTAAGTATTAAGCTAAATGGAATAATATGAATCAAGTTGCCAACCTGATGCATTATCCACATTTGTTCTTCTACTAATTTGCTCCATACTAGAGGACAGTGAGACATTAGCATTCACCAACCGTTCAATGGAATGATCTTGCTTATTGGCTCTTGATACTTCATCAGGCATGGATGCATTTATATGAATTTTACCTTGCTGTGTACTACTTCCCATGGTTTCAGTCTTAAGTGCTGAGCGTTCTGAATCAAGGTAATTATCCTCTTTAACCTTATTATCCCCACTTGTTTGCCATTGTTTGCATGAATGTGATTTTTCTAATGGAAAGTTCTCATCTCCATTTCTATTAGTGTTTATATTCTTAGAATTTGTTACAGGACTACAATCACCATCATCAATTGCAGTGCCACTTTTGACAGAACTATTCTTATTAGCCTTGACAACATCTTCTGTATCCTCTGGACCTTGGGGTCGAGAAGGAACTCCAAGCATGGGTTCTAAAAATGTTGTCCAAATCTTCATAGCTTTATCCAACTGTTCAGTTGTACACATTTCTCCACAAGAATATTTTATGAGTTGATACAGATCTTCATGAATATCTGGATCAGGATACACAAATTCCAAGTGAGGAATAATAGGCTGTCTGTTTCCAGCAGCAATTGCAAGAAGAACATCATCTTCTTTTCGTTTCTTCTCACTAATTTCTTTGATTTCTGCCAGTAAGACTGTAAAATGCACAGCATAATCAAGGAGTTATGAGTTATGCCTCAGGAGAATAAAAAACTACTGAACCATGATCACCACATATTTGAATGTTGAAGTTGCACTGCACTCGAACAATAATAAACCACTCATTTTGCAAGTGGTTGTTCGGTGTCTATAGAAACTATGTCGTGTTGTAATCTATAGAATCAATGCAAATGCATGTCCTGGTACATATTATAGGGCCATGGGCATAAAATTGCTTTCAGACTAAGGCATCCAGTAAGGAGTGGGGTACATAAGCATGTAGAAACCTTTTTGAAGCCATAAAAATATTAATTTATTTAAATAGTGAAAAAAACTCAACAATTCCATGTTCTTCCAGGGCAACACAATCTTTTACCTTTAGTGCTCAAGCTTTTTGTATCCTGCTGCTTAAAGTAGAAACTACGATGATCAAGTGATTTGTGATAGTTCTTAGCATATATTTCAGCCCAAACTTTATTAAAATCAGAACGACACCTTGCCCACTCATTCTGTTTCTGCTTCAAGCGGGTTAGTATGACTGGCAAAGCTAAAGATGCATTCTTCTTTAGCACATCCATTACATCAAGCCCATGATCACCATATAATCGTTCAATGCACCTAAGATTTAGAGCTAAAAGAACACAGCAAAAAAGTCATATCAGAAAATGGAAAACATCACGAAATTACTTTGTACAGCATATAGTACTTTGACAAATTTGATTCATCAAATGGAAAGCACATAACCTGTTAAGTGCTCCTCAATACGAATTGGACTGTCTCCTTTAATTATATTAGCATTAATCTTTTCTAAGAGCTCTTCAACACGCTTAGTTGCCACATTTACAGACTCTAACAACATATCAAGTTCAAACCTGCCAGCATAAGTTCAAATAATTAGCAATGTGCAAGCTAAAGATAACCTGTGGAAATCACATCTCTGAACATTCCAGTGACTTCAAAACTACCCAAATAGTATAAATATGACCACAACCAATAAAATAGGTATTTTAAAGGATAAATATAAATCAATGCTTAAGTTCAACCTGTCATCTTCACATCTAAACAAGCTCTCCTCATATTGATTTTTGCGCATGTGTTTAAAGGAATAGTCCTCACTGCCAGAAGTAACAGAAACCCAGTGATCATTCAACACCTCTGCACCAAGTTCTGTTCTCTGGCTAGCTGGTGGTATTGGGTACTGTATGAGCACATATAGTACATATATAAATACAATCAGCAAGGGAATATTATAGATTTCATTAGGAGTTAGGACATGCTTAAAACAAAGAGACAAGTAATGCAACCATACAATTTTTGGTAGAAGTCGGTAACTGGGAGTGCATTGTTCACAGTTAGAAAGATCCAGCTCACTTATAGGTTTTGATGCATACTTATCCTTGCTGGCATACAAAGGCATCTTAGGAACTGAAATATCCTTGTTAGCAATTGCATTGGATTTGTCACGTTCTCGGCATTCACGTTCCCTTTCTTTAATCCCGTCATCCCTATCACGATCGCGATCGCGATCCCTGTCCTCTAACTTCATTGGTTTTGGTCCATGTCCTTCATGCCAAAAGGACTCTGATGAATAAGTACCGGTCAGATTTTTTGGGCCACAACAAGAAGCTAAAAAAATTCATGTGGGCCCATGCTACATAAAAATAAAAATGGGGATCTATCCAAAGATAACAGAAAGAAAGAAAACATGTTACTTACTTTTTTTCAGGAGACCAGCAAGGAATCCTTCTGCGTGACAAACATGATTAGAAAGAATAAAAAGTAAAGCTAGATTTTTTAGAAAGTAAAATTTTAGTTTGCACTGGGACATTACCATTTTTCTCACATTGAGCCAAAAATTCATCAAATCCCTCCATAAGATCTGCATGTTTTCCCAGTAAATTGCCCACCTAGAAGAATAAGACACTAGATGTTAGCAATTATATGAAGTATACTACAAGAGAACAAATTTCACCCCATAAAAAGCATAAAAGACAGATAATGATACTAAATTGAATTGAGTGACCTCAACTATCTTCAATAAAAGATAAGCCACTTCAAAATATTATTTAACATTTCTTAAACAATATTCATATTCACTCTTTCAGATTCTCAACATGGAGGATGGTTGGAACTTGAGTGTATTAGGAAAGCTTTTCCTAAAACAGATCAAAATTATAAAGCTGAAGTAATTTGTGACATTGAAAATCAATCTTCTTTCATGATGCAAGGTCATGGAGTTGCCCAAAATTGTCTGATTATATTCTAGGCACACATGTAACATAGATATACATGAGCAGTAAGTAAAAAGCAAAGTCCTTCTTTGCTAGTAAATAATCAAAATTAAAACAATGTAAGAAGCCAATGGTCATTTAAGAAATTATTCAATGAAGCATGGAGACCTCTCTTGCATGAAGCGTCGCAATGTCAGGGACATGTTTCCAGAACTTGTATAAGACTTGTCAACACCTCTCGTTAGGTGTCCAATTAAAAAAATTGTTGGCTTGGAAACTTAAGCTGACACCCCTATTCTACTTGGACACTTAAGCCAATACACCTCCATATGGAAGGATGCATACTAACATTTATTTTTTAACTTTTAAAATAGTTAGAATAAAATATAATATAAAATATTTAAAAATATGGCTCTCACCCTTTTCTATGAGGCTTGTTATCATAGAAAAAACTTAGGTTGGTATAAAAATGTGAATGTGAATATACCATCAATTTAAATATTTTGTTATGTTACTCATATTTCATTTCAGTAGTGTTTTTCTCTCTCTCTTTGCTATGTTACTTATGTGCATATGTTGTATCCAAGTGTCCTATATTTTAGACATTAGCCATGTCTGAATGTCTGTGCCAGGTCAGAGTCCGTGCTTCATAAAATATCATAACCCATTGTTTAATCTTGGTCACTCACCCATGCTGATTGGCTCCCCTCATTGTAATGATACTTCAAGCCTTTCTGGAAAAAAAGGCTTAGTGCAGGATTTTTTTTTTTCTATTTTCCTATAATTAATTCTTCATTTCCATATTTCACCATCAAATTTTTATTAAAGTTCAATAACGCAATGCTCAATGCCAATTAACTTCAACAGTATTTATTTCAACAAAACCAGAAAACAAGCTATTAAAAGTTAAATGTATAAACCATACCAATGATTGCAATTCATGTCGGGCAATTATTTCCTTGCAGTAGATATTTAGGCACTTCAAAAATTCCTGGTAATCCTCAGAGTTTCGTAATTTCTCCTTCACTTTGTCAAGGTAACCAAGCACTGGACTATACATACCTGAGATGAGAAAGCTTTAAATAATAAAATGAATCATAAAAAGGAAAATAAAGGGCTTAAATTACTATTGAACAAATAATAGAACACTAGGAAACATTGGACAAAGGATTTTTCTTCTTACAAGTAAAACAAGGAAAAGATTTTACAATTAACAGCCTCAATATTAAATATTAAATATTAAACATAAAATAGCTGAATTATAGATAATCCAATCAACAAAGAGGTCATACTTTTCTACCTTTTTACCATTATAAATGGCAGAAAAATGAAGACATTTTTTGCCTTAGGAAATTACTTTCACATGTTATTGTTTTTCTTCTTTTTATATTAGATTGAAGTATATGTTTCCAATGCATTAATGTTCATGAAATTTGTTTGAGAAGGCAAAAACATTTCTAAATTTAAAATCAAAAGTATGTACATACGCACTTTTTAAAGAACTTTTATCCTCACAAGCATATGAGATAGGCTGCATGCCAAAATTTTCATCAGTATCATGCAATGGTTCAGCACTAGAATCTTCGGCCCTACAACCAGATTTCTGCTTGTGAGATAAATTCTCTCTACTACCATCATGATCATGATCTCTATCATCCCGTTCCCGTTGTCTCCTGTCTCGCTCTTCTCTACCGTCCTTTTCCTTATCAGCCCTAATCAAACCTCTGTCATGTTCTGGATCAGGATGGTCGGTGCTAAGGTCATGATCACCAAGTGAAGTTATGTTCCTTTCTCTCTGGCATGAAGGTAAGTTAAATGTCAGCTTAATGACCAACTATAAAATCACAGGGACATAGGATTACAAGAGAGATAAACCTTTTCAGCATGCATTTGCCTAATTGTTGGCATTGTCGAGTTCCTATCGTGAAGGAGAGAACTTCGAGAAGAAGAATAGTGATTAGAGGCTGCTCCTGAAGTATCAGGAAGAAAATGAGTAAACTCCTCAAGAAGATCTGCATGGTCCTGGAAAAGTGCAGCAACCTGGAGAAATCCAATATATGACTAAAATGAGTGTCTAAAGAATTATAATATCTTCTAGTGGGGACAAAGAAAAAAGAAATACCAAAATAACAAATTTTCCTAAGTGTAACTTGGTAACATAGGCATAGACACTAGACAGCACAGACCTCCTTGTAAACCTCAGTGATAGACTTGGTTTCCTTTCTGTACATATTTAATATGTCTAGAAATGCCTTATAAACACGATCATTACTTTGAAAACGAGCCTACATGAGAAGAACCCAATCAATCAGATTCAAAAGTTAAGCTGTCCATATGTTGGAAGACATAAATAAAATATATAAATTATCAAATTAATGTATTTACCTTAATCTTGCCCACAAAATTTATGGCCTCTGCAAATTCTACGGGCTTCTTTTGGGGAGGTTGTTCATCCTCCAATGGAAGTGTAATTTCATATCCCTTTGGCAAGAAGGTGTTAAATCCCAAAATTAGATCTTTGTGCCCTTTAAACAGCTCCTTCACTCTAGCTATGACACCTGATGT
>JAMLFT010006190.1:0-16421 GCA_026544285.1 Pachyrhizus erosus
AATAATTTCTTAACAGTATTAGATTATATTAAAAGTGAAATCTTTTGTTATTAGAAGTGTTAGATTATATCAAAACTTTAATTTTTTAAATATATATTGCTTATAGAATATTATTAATAATATTGAAATATATTATTGTAAGAAATTATTTTTTCAAATTAAGCTTACTTAATTATTTGTTAAAATTAATTATTTAATAAAAATGATTGCATGAATTAGTTATATTGTTGATCAAAAGTTAAATATTAAATCATGATTATAAATTTTTTTATTAAAAAATTACTATTTGAAAAATTGAAAGAATATAATAAACACCAATAAATTACATCAGACTATATTTTATATAAAATTCCTTGAATTCTATTTTTTTAAAAAATATAACTCTCTTTAACTCGTTTTTGTAGATAATAAGATAGATAAAATAATAAATAAATAGAGTTTATAATGTATTATTTAGACAAATAAATTATAAAAATTGAAAATTTAGTGGTTTTCTATTTAATTTTTTTAAAAAAATTAAAACCAATTAAATGTATTAATTAGGTTTTTTATATTACTAATTTTTATCTATTTAATTATTTAAATTAAATAACATAGTGTAGTAATTATCATTACTAATTTTTAATTATAAAAAATATAAATTTTATATTGTAGTAATTTTAAAATATATAATATGTTTTTAAAACAACATTTAAGAAAGTAAGATTCTACAATCGCAATATCATGCTTATAAAAAAAAAAAAAACTTGTTTGTTTGAGATGTATTTGAAAGAGAGAAGTATTGTTCGAATTTATTAACTTAAATTTTAAACCGTGAGATGCATCTAGCGATCCGCAAAACTGTTGGACAGAGGCTGTAAAAGAATTTTGGAGGATTCGGATAAAAAAATCTGTGGAGTACAGTGACAAAAAGGGACCCCACACAAAGACCGGTAACCTGATGCAGCTGTAAGGCATCATGGCGGTTCGCATGCAATACAGTGGGACCACTACCGTAGCAACCGGTCAGCACCTACTGATATTTTTCTCCCTTTTCACATCCATTTTTCCTTTGCCCTATATATACCGCACCCTTCCCCATTTACCCCTTTCGATATAAACCTCCGCCGCCACCCTCTTCGGAGCACACTCGCCGGCGTCACATCCCAAAAAAGTTTAAAAGCAAAAGCCTAACCCGCAACGTCACAGTGGGTGAGTTGATAAGAATACGGTTCGATTTTCTTGGACAGCGTTTCAATCTCAGATCCGTTTTTGGTGGAGATTATTATGATGATCATCATGTGGTGTGATTTGAACACGTTCACACACTTTCTTGGTGCCTTTTAATGAATCTGTTTGGTTTTATTTTGTAGGTTGGAGTGAACTATAAGGAACTAAGGCGAAAATTTTGTACAAAAAAGGGAATACCCATTTTCACCGCGCTAATTTCGTATTACGACGTCATTATGGGACTTAAGGTCATGCAATTATCGCAACCCGTTCTTCCTCATTCTCCTTCTTCCTCTCAAACTCTCGCATCTGCAATCTCTTCCCCTTCGTCCAAACCTCGAACCCTAGTGTGCCGATTCGTTCATCGTTCCACTTTGTTTCCTACCACGCGCTTTCTTCGCAGGACCAAATCGTTTCATCACCACTCGCTTTCCACTCGCAGGGTAAGCTTACGAAGGGCTTGCAGTGCAAGCTTGGAGCCCTTCTCTGATGAAGAGTTCGCGAAGAAGATAGAAGATCTCGCACTTAAGTTTCAGCTCTCTGATGATGCTACCAATGCTAACGATTCAGATTCCGAGGATTTTCAAGAGATTTTTTCTTCGGTCAATTTCGCGGAGGAGTTCGAGCCGCCGGAGGAGATTATTCCGGCCAATATCGAACGGAAAGCGAACAGCGTGGACCTTCCGTTTTCCCTGAGAATAATTAAGAAGAAGCTGCAGTGGAAAGAAGGGTTCAGAGAGGCTGGGGAATCCGCGTATTGCTCTGTGAAGAAAGCCTTCTCCTCTATGGTTTTTATTATCAGGGAGCTTCACAGTTTCACTATGCAAATGAGGGAGGTTCTGTTTTACGAAGATCTTCAAGGGATTCTCCAACGCGTGCAGAACGAAATGCACGCGTCTTTTGTGTGGTTGTTTCAGCATGTTTTCTCTCACACGCCCACTCTAATGGTGTACGTGATGATTTTGCTAGCCAATTTTACGGTTCATTCAATGGGGAACAACGCCGCCATCGCCTCCGTGGCACTGCCGCCGATAACATCCGTCGTGGAGGCTCACGACGAAAGGGCTCAGACTCACAACATTGATTCCTCTGCCATCAAGACGTTCTCTGTTTCTAATGGAAAAAACACCGCCTCCGTCGGCGGGGGCAATGGCGGCGGCGGGCGGGTCCGTCCGTCGGCTAATGGAACAGACGGGGATGGCTGGTATGACCGGTCGCGACACGGTGCTGTTTTCACCGATGGGGGTGCTTCGTCGCAGGTTTGCAAAACAGGGGAAACGGAATCGGTTACAGGGCAAGAGGAGGAAGAGGCGAAGCTGTGGAACTCGATGGTGGAAGAAGCTTTGAGGATGGAGGTGAATTTGCAAGGGGAGGGTTTGGATCATGATATTATGAAACGGTTCGTTTCGCCGGTTATGGTGAGGATCGAATCCGATGACTATGCAGAGTACCTGAGAACAGAGCTTGTGTACCAAACAGGGTTGTCTCAGGATCCTAACAACACTCTCCTCCTTGCCAACTATGCCCAGTTCCTCTGCCTCGTTGCACACGATTATGACAGGTTCGTGCACATATCAAACATACATACTTTTTCCTCGGTACATATTATTAACGTTAACATTCACTTTTTTACTCTGTTCTTTTTATTTTTATTTATTCATAATATTTTCTTATAAAGTTTTTTCATTGTTAAGTAAACATTCACTTTTAACAACACCAAATGAATGGATGGATTGATTGATAGATACGAGTAGTTGCAGATTAATTAGTAATCTCGAGTTCTAATCTTTATATGTACGTAGTTACGTTAATTATTTGGGGTGAGAGCTTTGACACTAAGGTATTTTGTAAAAGTTTACTTTTTAACTTGTAATAATAACTTCTGACCACTTTCTTCTGTATATCGTTATCTCATGACTACTCGAAATGATTTCTTGTTTGAAGTGAGTGATGTTAATTTAGTCGTAATTATTTGGTAAAAATATATATTTGACTTGTTTTTAACTTTTTGATCTGCGTCTAAGAAGATGTATTGGAATTATGTTTACTAAATTTTTCGAAGATATCTCTCTGATTGAGGGAGCATATAATGTTCTGGGGTAGATGGTTTTTATTTTATTTCTTTTGGCTTGGTAGATCTAACCTTAATGAAGAAAAAGATAAAACAGATCGCTTTTTGTCAAATTGAATATTGATAGTTGAGTATGTGGTGTTGTTTACCTACACCACTGGTTCATGAGCAAGATCTATCGTCTTCAGCACGTGATATCCACTTGCAGGGCGAGGAAGATCTAGCACGTAACCTAGTTGACTTATACTTTTCCGCGTATAAGTACCAGGAGGAAAGTTACACGAGACAGTAAGGCATATATAAAAAAATAGAAGAAGCGACGAAGATCTTTTTAACTAAATGAATCTTTTAGCTTGCGAATGCAATTTAGTTTACATGTGATAGTTAGTTGTGTGATTGACGTTTTTTGGCTTGTGGTTTGAACACAGAGCGGAAGACTACTTCAAAAGAGCGATAGAGGTAGAGCCACCAGACGCGGAGGCGTATAATAAATACGCTACCTTTCTATGGAAAGTGAAGAACGATTTGTGGGCTGCAGAGGAGACCTATTTAGAGGCTATTTCAGCCGATCCTAATAACTCCTTCTATGCTGCTAACTATGCTCATTTTCTATGGAACACGGGTGGTGAAGACACATGCTTCCCTTTGTCCTCCCCAGACAACTCCCAAGAAGTTTAATCAACCAATAACAATCAACAAAATCAAAATCAAATTGCAAAAAGTACAGAGAAGAAAAGAAAAAGAAAAAAAAAAAAAAAGAAAATTTTGTAGCTTATATCTTTTTTTATGTTACATTTTTTCATTGGGGTGGATGAGATGAAGAGCCACGAAGGAGATGGAATATAATCATATGATTATTGTATCACTTTTGTAATTATAATTGTACATAAGTCTTAAAATGGCTTCTTCTTTCTTTTTTATATTCGGTAAAATTAGCTTAAAAAATAACCGAGACTGATAAGTTAATTAAAATTTATAAATTAATTAATTTAATTAAAAATATTTACTAAAAACAACTAATAAAATAGCTGATAAATATAAATAAAAAAATATAATTATTTGATTAAAAAATATTTTTTAAAATAAATTAGTAAAAAAAAAATAAAAAAAAATAAACTAATTTATTTTTACAAATAATTTAAAATAACTTATAAAAATAAGTTATATAATTTATAAGTTATTGGAGTTTTGTTATTAAATAAATTTTTAATTTAACAGGCAGATGCATGTTGATCTTAGAATGAGTGGTGAATTGATAAGCAGAGTTATGATTACATTAACTACGTGAATGGCGGAGAGGTGATGCGAAGAATGCTTATTGCTTGGCAGTTGGCAACAAACGGCAATGCGTTTCACTTGGTGATATTTGGAGTGTGTGTGGATGGGGAAATGGACCAAAGGCATTTGAGTCAACATGGCAGGTTTAGGAAGCAGGATTTGCTTTTGCATATATTGTTACGATCCTTAGCATTTTATTCTTTTTCGACAGTAGAGTCACATGGTTACTGTAATTTATCTTTATTCTCAATATGATACCGTTTTTGGTTTATGAAAAATTTAAAATGCTTTTCGAATTGGAGACGAGAGGCTCATTATTCACGTGGGATATGAGTGAGCATTTAAATACTTTCTTCAGTTTACTTATTCAAATGATCTCATTTGCTTATGTAAGCAGTTTTGTTGGATTCTCGACAATGATCAGTGGTTGCGTTCTTTCCTGCTCAGAGAATCATTAATGATGAAGAGAAAGAAAGCATATGGTGAATGTATGGTTCGAAAATGAAGGAACGGATATTTTCAAGCTTCAGAAAATAATTATTAATGTATTTTTTTTTTTAATTTATCTGTCATTTCCTTTTCCTTCTTCTAATTATATGGCTTTACTGGTGGAATCGATTTCTTCCTTTTCTACTTTTGTATTATTAGAAAAAAAAAGAGGAAGGAAGTTAATGAAAAAAAATGGCAAGACAGCTTAAAAGAAGAAAAGATAAAAACAGAATCGAACCTTATTATTAATTATTGATTTATATTACTTTAAAATTTTTTGTTTTCTTATAGACTCAAAAAATATTGTGATTGCAAGCTACTATATGATAATACTGAAATAGGGTCGTAACTCTTAATTATAATCAATTGTGCAAAGAAACGTGGGCTGTACTTTATAATTGCAATCATATATCTATAATGAACAGCAATGATAATTGTTTTGATAAAAATCCATCCTGAAAAAAATTTAGACACTACTGAAGAATCTTACATACGTACAAATGTACAAGATTTTTGTCTTGATAAGTGACATGAATGACCTAATATATATGAATTAGGATAATTTTTATTTTATAAATTAGTTTTTGAAATTAAATTAAATTTAAATTTAAATTTTAAAATAATATTAAAATTTATCTTAATAATAATTATTAAATCTATTGAATAATTTATTATTATATCACATGTAATTATATAATTATACAAATTTTATATTATGAGATGTCAAGTTCTAAAAGATTGAATGGTCTATTAAAAAAATAAATATTCTTAATAAATAATTCATATGATAAGGTTATCAGAAATCTTAGTAATATTTTTATAGATAGAATATTAAAAAAAAATGCATGAGAGTGTCATTAATATTTATCTAAGATTATATATGTAAAAAAAATATCTCTATTTTTAAATGATTATTAAACAAGCAAAATTTATTAACATTTGTGAAAATCTATGTAAAATGAAATAACACTCAGGCATGGAAAGAAGGGGAAAAAAAATATGTGCCTCGGATGCGTGCACCATGCAGTCCAGCAGAAAGCAAGGAGAAAAGGCCATGGTGAAATTTTGTAAAATTACATAAATTTTTAACTTTTAAAATATTTATAACAATCTTTTTTTATAGAAAATTTAATATATTATTTTTTAAATAATTAAAATTTTTAATATAAATATAAGACATATTAGTAAAATATTTTAAAATAGTTAAAAATGTAGAATGAGAACTTGAATAATTTCATAAAACTTTAGGTGTGGATAGTACTGCTATAATGGACTCTTTTATTTTTCTTCAAATTATTACATTTGGTCACTCGAGAATTAGATTTTAAATATAATGTTAAATTTCTTATACTATTACAAACAAATAAATTGAAGAAACTTTAATATCACGGTTTAATTTTAATTCACTCTCGGTGTGAAGTTTTCTTATTTTTTAAAATAACTTCAAAGTATGCACTAACATATCATTTAAAAAAATTGTGTTATGAATAAATAGTTTAATTTAGCGCTTACTGAATCAGTTTTACTGACATAAGAGTGTATATCATAAATTTGACTCCAAAACTTGGAAAAATAAGATGAAAATAACTTATTTTAATAGATTTCACCAAGAAACTCATTCCGAAATCGAACTAGTACCCAATTGTTTTATTTTTTTTTAAAAATTCTCTTTGAACATACTTTTTTGTCAATGTAGTGTATGGTTTCTTGTGTGCCTTATGAGACTCTTGCTTTCAAACATAACGAAAGTAAAAAAAAGGATAAAACAAAAGAACACTAGGTAGCATAAGACTAGCATTAAATTGTTGGGATGGGTTTTCCACTGTTAAGATGAAAGACAAAATATTTAAGCGAAGCCAAGCAGAAAATGACGCCATTTTCACGTGAAACAAGCAGACGAAGTTGGTAGAGGTTATTAGGTATTATGAGGTTACCCATATGTCTCCATCCACCACTCCATCACTCTTTGCCACCGTCAATGTTTCTCACGATTGCATCTAAATTCACCACTTTAATTAGTCCATGCCTTTTCTTTATTTTATTTTTTTATTGTTAAAACATAGAAGGCTGTAACAATGGTTTTTTTTTAATTCTTCGTATTATTCACTCATTTATTCTGCTTGTGTACTGTACATAGAAATAGACCCGTTATATGAATATGAATGGAAAAGAGAAGGGCTAATTAAAGTGCAGATAAATAGTATATAACCAGAAGGGAGATTCGAACTGAAAAATTGGAGCAAGTTTGAATATAAGTTAAAAGCGTTTTTGAGGTTCTTTTTTAATCCAAAATATAACTTTTCAGTAAAGAAATTCTAAAAAAATCACTTTTAACTTTACATTTAAATAGATATTTTAAGTTCATTCATATGAAATTCTCTTTGAATCATAAACTATCATGTATATTATATAATAAATTTGTTAACTTATAGGTATTTTCGAAGTCAAATTTATTATATTTTTTTATTGATTAACTGTGTATATTACACTGAAAGTGCATAGATATTAAATTTGTAAGTAATATTATATCATAATTTTTTTTCCTAATTTATAGAGAAAATATTACATAAAAAAGTAGATGTATTTAATGTCTTAAAAATATGAAGCCTATTATATATTTACCACATAAAGAAAATAGAAGAATTAGTAGAAAAATATTATTAAGGAAGATTTAAAATTATTCTAAACATTTCAACTAAAACTAATCCCGTAGAGTTTGGATTTGAATTTTTTTTTTAAGAAAAAAAGTACATTTTTCTAAAGTTACTGGGCTTTTTAATGAGTGTAAAATATAGTTTCCTATCAAACTAATTATAAGTAATTACTTAAGAAATTTAAATTAATTTGTACTATGTTTTTTATTTATTATTCTTTATTTTTTTGGTTACTAATCAATTTTTTATTAGGTAATGGGATGCTGTTATTCTTTTTGATTCAGAATTATAGTAACGACAGATCCTATCTTAAATGACAATGTCACATTAATTTCATTGCAAGTATTATCTTTGTAAGATCATTCTTGATAAATATAATTATATAGTTGACCATTGTGGATTGTTTTCGCAAAATTGAATTGAAAATATGCATGAAAGGTGAAAAAATGATAACCACACAAGATTAAACCAACAGGATCCCCCACTTTAAGAGAAAGCTGGTGGAGATGAGAGTATGAGTTATATGATGTAGTTATGCTAACTGTTTGTGAGACTAGAAATTTTGTTTAAATTTTAAATTATTTGTGTTATCTCGCATTGTCTTTTTATTTTATTTTTAAATGTGAGTGTGGCTTTCCATTTTTGGCTTTGATAAAGATGGAAAAAAGTGACACAAACTTAACAGGGCCTTTGGGCCCTGAAGTGATACAGATAACTGTGCCCACTTTGTCACTTGTCGTATTTGTTGTATAACCTTACTATTTGTGGACCAAAAAAATATTTCTTTCCTTTTTAGGCACCATTTGGTATGTTCCACAAAGTTGACAGGGTTGGGCTCTGAAGTGCGACATCAACCCCTTCACCACTTCCAAATTGTTAATTTTATGCACTATCTTATTATAAATATATTTTTTAAATCCCTCTCTCTCTCTCTCTCTATATATATACTTTAAAAGAAAACCCTCATGTTCTTATAAACTTTATGCAAACCTTACATAATTTCACTCATTAAGAGACATCAATTAGTGGTACACATGCATACAGTAGAAGAGGTGGGAGATTGTCACAAAAGTGTTGATTTGCGAAGTCTAAAGTTGGGACATTAATCATTAGCTATTAGAGTGATGACCATTAGGGTAGTTGTCTTGGCAAGATTCCTACTCTGTAATAGCTATGGCGGAGCAGGATATTTAGGTATAACTATCGTGTCAGATTTGTGGTGTAATTTGCTCCATGAATGCAATGGGAGGTTCGATTGAGCTTAGTGTTACTGAGAAGAGAAATGACTCATTTGATTGGTTGGTATTGTGCTTAGGAGTGAGATGACACAAGTTGTCACTACAACAAAGTCGTAAAAAAAGGTTATGCTTTTTGGCAAGGTTAAGGTAATTTACAAATTTTGTATTTTTTTAAAATGTGGAGGATGAACTTAGATGTAAGGGGTGTGGGAATAACAAAACACAGGCTCGACCAATTTCTACATTCTTGTTTGACTCTGTCCTAAATTTGGACTTTGGCTCAACCATCAATTGAAATTGTTTATATTTTACAGTCTAAAACATTTTACTTGAGCTTTTCATTAATTTCTCTCTCTCTCTTTTTTTTTTTCTTTTCTACTTCACTCCCTAATTGAGTTGGTTTGAGTGATAAGTTACTGAGTTACTAATTGAAAAAGATTGAGTTACTGATTGAATTAGTTAAATGAATTAATGTACATTAATTTTTTTAAGAAATTAAATATGTAAATTTCACATTTAAAAAGAATTTAATTTAAATATATTAGTAATATAAAAATTGTATTTTTATCTAATCATATGTTACAATATATAGTAATATTATTGACTTTTTCTAATAGCCAATAAAAAAGATACAACCAGAATGATTCTACTTCGTTGATAGTATAAAAAATAGTATAAATAATTTTATACTATCAATACATAACAAATATTTTAAAAAATATATATAACGAAATTCATAATATACCTTAAAATAACCAAAGTATTCAAAAGAAACTTATTTGTTCAAAATCTTATCAATTCATCAGATTAATCATACCCTTTCGACCAATCAGATAAACAGCTCACTAGAAAAACCAGTCAAACCACACAAAATCAATCACATCAATTCTATAACATTTTCATGGAACAATCAACTGGCAATTATATTATCAGTTTTCAATTGAACCAATTGAATCTACATAATCCAAAGCTATTTTGAAAACACGGTCCCTTACATTTTAAGCCCAGCTAGCACATGGCTTTTTAGATTTTCTAATAAAAATTAATATTAAATGTTGGATTTATGGGGGCTTTATTTCAAAAGAACGGCCATTAAACCATTACCATTGGTGGTAACTTTAAGCTTAAATGGAATCAAGAAAATATTAACTGCTTTAAGCAATTTTTGTCTTTCTTACTTAAAAAGTCACTTAAACCATAACACAAGATAATGTTCCAAAGATGCTTATTCAAAAATTAAAAATGATGCATAGAAAGAGAAAATAAATTGCTCTATAGCCAGCATTTGTTGCATGATCCCGCGCAGTTGATAAAACTTCAAGTCTCTAGTTCAGCTTTGAGTAACCAGAACTGATGATTAGAGCTGTTCAAAATCCATACAAAAAAAAAAAAAACCCAATAATTGATGGGATAAAAACAATAGATGAAAGTGTGACAGAAGATAATTGATGGGACAAAGAGAAATAGAAAAAGAATAATATTATAAAAAAAGTGTAACACTAATATTATTTAATTATGAATTATGTGTAAAATATAGTTTATTTAATTTCAGCAAGTTGTCAATACCTGATTTTTGAGTGTTTTAATAAGTCGTTACAGTATTTTATAAGTTATTTTGACTAACTTGTAAACTACTTTCACAAAAATAATTCAGCAATATCATTAGAAACTTCATTAAACTCCATTTTCATGTGCCTACATAATAGAATTCCAATTTGACTATATCAAATGATATTTCCTAACCTTGATGTGAATGTTTGTATTTTGTCCGAAGCTAGAGGCCTAGGTTGAGATCAAGTTTTGCATTAACTGCATGCGAACCATCATCTGAATTAGGCGTTGCATGTTGTTTAGCTTGCAGTTGGCTAATGTAGAGTTCTCTCAGCCTAGTCATTTCTGCCTTGTTCTTTCCAATTTCAACTGAAAATTATAACAAGTTTGAGTTCTATAATGATACAAACAACATAAAGTGACAAACACAAAATTAGAACAGTTAAAAATCATCTAACTCAATGATTGAGTCAGAATCTCTAATTTATAAACTAAAAGAAACCAGACTAACTTTTTCTAGTTTGATGGGTCAAATTAGACCAGTAAAATGTAAATTTGGAAACTACCAAGTCTATTTGATCTAGTTCAATGGATTAGGTTAAATACAAAAAAATTAAAGACCAGTATGAAAATTGTTTTGGTTCAATCTAACTATTTTCACATTTTATCTATTAAATCGGATGATTTATTTTGATAGCTCTACACGAGACACACACAAAGGGGAAGGAGGGTTACCTTCTTTAACTATTCTCTCCTTTTCAACAGTAGCAATTCTGAATTTCAAATGATGCTGCTCAATCAGCAAGGATCGTTGCTTAGTTTTAGTCTTTTCAATTTGTTGACGAATGTTGGAGATCTGTACCTGTATAGAAGAACCTAAGAATATGTTAGATATATTAGAAATTGTTGGATACATTTATAGAGAAAAATAACATACCCGGAGAACATTTATTTGATTTTCCAAACGGTCCATGTGGTGCAACTTCTTCATACGGTATTTCTTAGAAGAAACTCGATTTGCCATGATCCTACACACAAGAGAAGATAAGCGATTAGTCCCAGAAATTTAACATAAAAGATACAAAACTAGGCTTAAATAAGTTTGTTACTCTTGAAAATATAATGATTTTTAATTATTTTTTTATGTAGTTTAAATCTGTAAAAATTACATATTCATGTTTTTTAGTCTTTGTGAAGGATTAACACCATACTGTTTTTCTTTAATTAAATGTAAGAAATAAAAACTAAAAAAGAAACTTGCAGTTTTGTTTGTCTACATATCAATGCTGAATGTGCAATTAAGTTCTTTGATTTTTTTAGTTATTAAAATCAGTTCTTAATTTCCATCACTTTTTCATTTAAAACATTTAAATTGTTATTTTTTTCTCAAAAATTTTATGAAATGAATCCAATAAAAGATTTAAAATAATTTTCTTTCTAAAACTCATCAATAAAAAATATATTGCTTTGGTTTTCCAAAAAAAAATATTCTTGAGACATTAAATCACATGTTAATCTATAATCTATACATATAATAGAGGGGATAGTTATGTTTAGTTTCTACTTCTATACATCTACTAGATAAAAATAAAAAGTGTCAATTAAGTTTTCTATATATAATAATGATATAGTTTTAGTTTTCTAAATTTTAATTATTATTTTTTAATTATGATAATTATACTATGTTAATTTCTTTATTTCATAGATCAATATCATTTTTTAATATGTATGAAATAATATATATATCTAAAGAATTAAAGTAACATAATTATGAGATATCTTGAGAATTCAATTAGTTTTTTTAAAATTTAAAATATTAAAATTATATATTTATGATATTTAAAAAATTTAATTGATAATGTTGAATTTTAAATAATTAAAATTGTATAATTATTATATTTGATAAGATAGAAATGAAATTAAACCTTTTACTTATTTTTAAAAAAAGTGTATGGAGAGGTATGATAGAAAGGTACCAAATGCCTTTCTTTTCCCTGATAGATCGTAATAAAAAAATGTAATTGAACCAAAAATTGAGTAAAAATTAAAAAAAAAATCATGATTTCACAAAAAATAAAGATATATAAGACTAAAAAAAAATTTAAAAGATATATAAGACTAAATAAAAATTTAATGTTATATATACCGCCTTAGCCTTTTTGGATCCTGCATTTTTATGGCCAACTTGACACCAACAGCAGGAGTTGATGAGGTACCATGGATGAGATTATTCTCAACATGATCAAAAGTACGGTTCTTGTCATGGTTGTCGCTGGCTTGTGCAGAATAAACGTTAGAAATGCCAAGTTTGAGATCCAAGTCAAGGTTGGTTTTCCCTTCAGCATCACCAAGACCCTTCTTACTCACGAAGCCTTTCCACACCTTGAAATGATGAACCAATTATCTCCTCTAAACAACTCAGTTGGAGATATAAATTAAAAAGAGATAGGATTAATTGGTGGATTGGATTTTACCTGGCATGATTGATCTTTCACTGAGGCAAAGCAGATCTTCTTTGCAGCTTCTCCCATTTTTCACAATTGTGTTGTCTTACTGCAAAACAAGAGCAAAGCAAAAAAAAAAAAAAAAAATTTAGCCCAGATTTTCACTTTCACATCTACATAATAAAATGAATGTTTTCTTACATTAGAAAAATAATTTTTTCTTTGCTTTTTTCACACTAGTGGTGATTTGTATATAAACAAAACCCTGGCTACAAAATATGTATATTAATTAAATATATTATAAAATAAATAAATTAAATCCTACATTAATTTTATAAAGAAAAGATGTTATTGAAGAATACCAACTCGAATATTAAATTATTCATGTAATATTTTTGGAAAAAAAGTAATTTGTTAGTTAGAAATGAATTGCAAACATGCATACTAATTCGCCAGAAAACACTTATACCATAATCAGTTGACATGATTTGCTGGTGTGCTTATCCCAACTCAGACCTCAGACACTGAAATTAATAATAATAATAAAATATTATGCCTATGTTTTGAATGAATTTAATAATTCAGAAGTCCAAACCAGGGTATGTTCACATATTCATGTATATGGAATCCTCATTTGAAACCAAATCCAGAAAGATTCCAAAGCATGCTATGTTGGCATATGTATTTGGAGTCCTCATCATTGTTTGTTAGGATTCCTAATCATTGTTTTGTTAGCCAAATTAGTACATGCATGTATATATGATTTCATTTTGTTAGGTAAGTCGCTTTATAAGGAAATATTTACTTGCTTTCCTATACTATTATTTTCAAGAATTTGGCGTTTTCCCCATTTTTGTGTGTTTAATAATAAAATAATATTAAACATTTTGGTTTGTTTGATGTATAAAACATATTCTCCTAAACTTTAATTAATTAGTTATCTTTTCCATAAATGAACATGTATAGTAGACTTTCTAAACATTAATTTTTTCTATTTGATCTTAAATTTTATCTCATTTATAAATAGAAATCATAAAATTTAATTTTATTTCAATTAATCCTTAGACTTACTTTTTCTACAAACAAATATATTAAGCTTTAATTGTATTACAATTAATTATTAAAATTTATCTTTTTTTAAAAATATTTCTTTTTTTATTATGTTAGAGACAAATGATTTATCTTAAATATAAAAAGTTCATTATTATTTATTTGTTAGAATTAATTTTATTATATATTAAAATATATAAAAATATGAATTCAGAAAAACAGGATTAAAAAAATCTTATTTAATTTGTTAATTCTAAATTTATTATGTTTTTCTCAAATGTAAACAAATATTTTGTTTTTATTAGTTAGAATCAAAGTTACAAAAATTTAGAATTATCAAATTGAACAAAGAATTTTTTAATATTTTTTTTCTTAATTTATATTTTTATTATATTTTAATATATAATGAAATGAATTCTAACAAATGAAGAAAAATATTTTCTTAAAAAAATAATTAAAGATAAAAAATTAATAAGTTATTAATATTTAAGATAAATCATTCAACTCTAACATAATAAATAAAAGAACTATTTGTAAAAAAAAGATAAACTTTGATAATTAATTAGAATATAATTAAAATTCAAGATTTTTATTTATAAAAAGGTAAAGTTTAAGGATCAATTGGAATGAAACTAAATTTCATGATGTTTAATTAAAAATAAGAAAAAATTTAAAGATCAATTAAGATCAAATTAATGATTAATATATCTATTTATAAAAGAAGTAAAGTTTAAAAATGTTAATTATTTTTTTTCAAAAAAATAATTTTTTCACAATAATTTAAATTAACTCTGCTCTTAAACGATTTACTTTACAAATTTTTTTAATGTAATTAATAAATAATTGAGTTCTTTAAACATGCTGACAGAGAATTAGATTTTTTTTTTTGTGTATATAAGAAGATTTTATTAAAAGAAGTAAAACCTACTTCTTTTTAAAAAATGAAATTTTTTTACTTGATTTCAAAACTGCTTAATCAATTTAATCATACCAACTTGTTTAGCATAGAACAAATCTTCATTTAACACTATTAATCTCATAATTTTTATGTGTATTGCATTATTGTTATATGAATAAAATAGGTATAAGTAGCATATTTTCAATCATGCTAATAAAACTTTTGGTATTAGTCCATCTAAATTTTAAGTTTTGATTTGCACTCCTTTATGTTTTTAAAAGAAAAATTTAATTAATATTTTTATTCCAACAATGATAAAAAGAAAGAAAAAATTATGTATTTACAATATATAATAAATTTATTAAATTTTATAATAATTATCTTAAAAATCATATCAACTATAATTTATAATTAAATGATGATACAAATTTTTTTTATATTATCAATACATAATCATTAAAATAAAAAATTGTGTTAATTCAATTTGGTAAGTATTAACATATTGCATGTATAAAAAGTGAAGTAATGAGATCACAATAAGTCTGCTCGGTCATAAGTAGTTATAAAATTAAGTAACTGAGTATTGTTTTAAAGCATCAATGGTTACTTCTCTATTCAGAAAAACAATAACTATGTAATAGAAACTAGAAAGTTTAAATTGAATAAATGATAACAGCAACAATTAAAATTAAAGAAAATAATATTTTTTTATTCTCTAGTCAAGATTTGAAATTTATCTTTAATCTATAAATAAATTTATGACTCAAAATAATATTTTTTTTTCTAAAATTGACCAACCTGATTAGAGAAGAATTAGCTAGATACTAAATATAAGTATTCAAATATCTTTTAATTTTATTAATGCAACATCTTATGGTATTATATTGATTAAGCAAACTCTACCAAAAGAAATAAACACATTTGTAGAAAGCATGTTTATATGCTATTGTTCAACATTAATGATATTCTATTTAAATACTCTCAATTAGAAAAAATGTGATTTTCAATTTCAAATTTTCTAAAAGCAAAATTAGTGTTTTACTTTACAAGTATGCATTTAGAATCAATCCTTAAAATTGCATCTTATGATTTTTTTTTTATGAAAAAATGAAAAAAATTAATCCTAATATTAAAAAAAATATAAATGATAAGTTATATTAAAATATTAACGATAAATATGATAAAAAATAATAAATTATGATTTAAAAGTTATAAGATACGAAGAAGTTAAACAGGATAGTAAATACTTTTTATACTCATACTCAGTTTAATTCATTAAAAAAATAAAAATAATTGGCTAAAAACACTTGTGAAATAAATTAGTTTTTTAAATACATTTAATTTAGTCAACAAAATTGATAATCTAATCAAGTATTCTAGAAACTAACTTAGATCACCTATAATGGAAGCAACTTAATAACACTTGTCTATAAAAAAATTATATTATTGTGTTACGTTTAATTTTAAATTATTTAAAATTAAAGAAAATTATTTATATAAGTAATTATTTTTATGAGTTATTTAACATTTATAATAAAT
>JAMLFT010006191.1:0-16420 GCA_026544285.1 Pachyrhizus erosus
ACATTTTTTTATTCATTTTACCCTTTAGTTACCTACTGATGCATTGTAATTGTACACTTTTCAAATTTAATTTTCATTGTGAAGTAATAATATGTTACTCACTCCATTCTAAAATAATAATATTTTAATATTATGACAAATAAATTAAAAAAATTATTCAATTGATATAAATTTAAACTAAAATACTTAATTTTCAAATAGTGTATTGCTCAATAAATTATACTTTTTCAACTACTAACATTAATAATTAATAACAAGAATAAGAATTGGTTAATACTACATATAAATTGAAGAGAACAAAAAATATTATTTTTATAGCTTGTGTCTCTTTTCAATGCTAATATTAGTTTATTCTTCTAATTAAATCTAGGACCATCATTGGAAAAATTATCTAAAAAAAGTTAAAAGGACTAAAATTTTGATAAAAAAATAAAAAATTAAAAGGACAATTATTTTAAAATAAAAAAATATTAATTAATTTCTTTCATCCTCATTTTACTAAGTAAATAAATAAATAATACATACAGAGATACTAGTAAAACAATGTCTATCTTTCCACTAGTATGAGATAAAAAAATCAAATGAAAGTAAGGGAAGCATAATCAAACGGCATTATATATCATTATTTGAATTATTTAAAAATAATTAAATGATATACTTGCTAATGTTAAACATTTATTAAATGAATCCTTTGCTAAATTTAGACATTATTTGAGCTGCTTGTTATTTTTAGACAGTTATTTATCTAAGAAATTAAATTATTAATTATTATTAATATGTTTTTGGTCTAAATGCAATTGAATTTGTTCTTGTAAGTAAGATTTTAAATTTAAATTTTGTAGATTAAAAAAATTTCGTCACGAGAGAAGATTCTTTTAGATTTTCTGATAAAAATATTCTATACTTATTTTTCAAGATGTGTAAAATATTTTAGGGTATGTTGGAAAATATTAGAAAGAGAAAAAAGGTAAATTTTCATTTCTAATAAATATTATCTGATTTGATAATTATTTAGATAAATAAAAATAATAATAAATTAATATAAACTATAATATGTTATTTATTTTTATAAATATTGCATAATCTTTTAATATAAAAACCAGTTATTTAACTTCCTTTCCCTTTCTTCAAGGCTACACTTGCACATATACTCTTATATTATCATAGATGGGTGTTAGACATCTGTGTTGTGTGTGTGTAATAGTCTACATGATCATGGACCAAAGTAGATCGAGAAGTATAAATAAATAAAAGCATCTAGTCTTATATGTGAATAGACCAGAAAGTTTAGCACTAAAACAAGAAAAATACAAAGAAGCTATGTTTTATTACAACTGAAATTGGTCTTCCATCAACAAAATTCCACAATCATTAATCAATACATACTTAATTTGCTAATCCCTAACAACTAGGAAAAAGCAAGAACCTCTAAAAACAAAGAAACATGTTTATTCTTTTTCTTCCATTTGAGTTGAAGGAACAGCTAAACGCTTTGACAAATGAACCAAAATCATTATCTCTGGTTAATTTCACTTCTGGTCCATCCCAAGTGTGTGCTTCACACTATCCACAGCACCTTGAGCCATGTTCTTCACTTGCTCCCCAGTCTGCAGCAGAAGATATAATTAGTTTTAACAATGACACATTCCAAATCCCAAATTAACACAATCCAACAATTAATAACAATTAATTATGGATTGTGTTAATAACAATTAATAACAATTTATTAGTTAAACAATTAATAAATAGAAATTTTTTATTAAAATTTATTATGGAATATTAATAACATTAAATGTTACACTTTATTATAAAAACATTAATTCCTTAATCAAGGGACTCATTAGCACAAATTGAGAAATTATAGCAACCTGTTGGAGAAAACCAGAAGCTTCTTCCTTGTTTTGTTCAGCAGTTTGCCCTGCTGTGTTAGCAGCTGCATTAGCCTTGTCAACAGCTGCCGAAGCTGATTCCTTTGTGGATTGGGCAACATTTTCTACCTTAGCCTAAACCATAATCAAAGAATAAGATATATCTTCAATTTGCAAAGATAAAAGAAAGTGCTAGATGTGTATGACATAAATTGACAATGTAAATTTGGGCATTATTCACCTGAGTCTCGCCTTGGGTTTGGCCTGCATTGAAGTTTTGCTGGGCACTTGACATGTTTGCTTGATTTGAAAAACAAAAAATTACAATGTAAGATGGTGTTATTGGTAGGTCTTATTTGATTTTGTGTCACAAAGTGTGTTTATATATAGTGTGTTGTGCTTCCACATGTGAGAGATGCATAGTTATAGGATCACTTTGTTAATGAATGTGCGCATATTTCTGCTTCACAAATGAGCTTTGGTTGAGAATGTGCGTGAGCCTCTAACACGAGACAATCACGAACCTCTAAGTTTCATTTGGTACCACTTATAAAATATGAATATGAATATGAATATGAATACTTTATTTATTTCTAAAATATTATATATCCACCAAGTTATTGGTATTCACTGTTATTACTTTTGTGCTCCTTGTTCCACTGCTTTGCTTTTCCATTTCTCCTTAATTTTTTTATTTTTTGAGTAAGAAAAATACTGGATTATGTTTTTAGTCCCTAAAATTTATAATAAATTTAGTTTTAATCTTTTAAATTTTAAAAAAAATATTTTAATTTCTTAAATTTAAAAAATATGATTTTAGTCCTTAAACACTAAATTTGAGGGACCAAAATAATTTATTTTTAAAATTTCTTTAGACCCTCAAATTTAATGTTTAGGACTAAAATCATATCTTTTTAAATACAAGGAACTAAAATGAATTTTTTAAAATTTGGAAGACCAAAATCAAACTCATTCCAAATTTCAAGGACTAAAAACATAAGCCAAAAAAATAAAAATAGATTAATTCTAATAAAGCACTTATCTTATAATATTTGAAACCAATAAATTGTTGATTTGAGTGGTCCTAAGTTTAGTCTCCTTAAATAAGGTTTTGAGTTTGAGTTTTTTAGATGGAAAAAACGTGGTCGAAAAGAGAGATTCCACCAAAGATGACTAGTTAGACAGTCAATGGACACTACGTACCAATAACATGATTATCAAAACAAATCTTAGCATATTTGGATCCAAAATTTGAACTTGATTACAACTCTTGAAGGAAATAAACAACAAAAATTACTACAGTCATAGCCATATAGTGGTTCCAATTTTTACAATTTAAGTTGGTTGAAAGTGATGACAATAATAAATCATTTTGTCATATTTCTTAATGGCTTTTAAAAATACATTGAAAGAACAATTTTTTTTTTTATCATAAAGTTAATTGATCAAATGATAAATAAAATTCCTTATTTTTAATTAGGTTTGGAATATAAATAAATGAAATCATTCTTGCTTTTCAAATTTGTAAATTAAAGCACACTATATGTTTTGAAATAACTAGTTTGACTAATTAACTCACCTAAATTGGTGTCTCAACTCATTTTTCATTAAATACATAAGACTAATACAAGAAGACAAGGTGTAGACGAAGTAATGATATATGCATGTTAGGTGGTTACATTTATTGATATGACAAAATGGTGGAGAATGATTTTTAATTACATGATGCATGCAGTGAAAGCAATGTGTTTTTGTCGTGTGCACTATATGATATGATTGTTACTCTCACCTTCCTCAAAAGTAGGAGCAAACAAACCCCTCACACGTAAAGAAATCCACCATACATAACAACCTGAATTAATATTCTATGTCACAAAAGTTTGTGTGGTGGACTAGCTATAAGTAAGTTATCAAGGTCTAACACAACCCAAATAATGTGATTCCATTTAGATGCAACACCAAATGTAAATAATGAGTTAGAGGACAATTACTTAACACATCCTATTTTTTGAGGTACATTCCATAATTTTTAAAATTCTTAAAATACGCGTATTTATTCTAACTATCTAACCTTTCTTTCTCTTTCATTTGCATCCCCAACAAGTTGCACCTCTTTCTTCTTAAGAGTAACCCAAAAGCAATGCAACATTTTTACTCCCACGAAACTTTCATTTTGAGGTTTAGAAGGTGTCATTGAGGTTCTTCTGACATTGTGCCTTTTTAGACAACAAGGATACTATTTAATGAAAAGTTTTTTTTTGGATTTTATAGTTACAAATGAAGCAATTCGTAAAACATTAAATAACAAATTGCTCAATTCATAGTTGTATAAGAATAATTATGGAATGACTAATCCATAATTCCTCTAACACAATTACAAATTGAGCAACCCATAATATATATGTTATTACATATTTCTTCATCTGTAATTATGTTAGAAGAATTATAAAATGACCAATCCATAAGTATTCTAATACAATTACAAATTGAGCAATATGGAATAACATATGCATTACAGATTGTTCGATTTGTAATTTTTTTTAGAAGACTTACAGATCAAACATTCTATAAGTCTTTTAATCTAATTACAGATGAAGAAATTCATAATAACATATACATTTTACAATACTTATATCGTTTTATATCATTTAATTTGTAACAATCAACTATGGAATACTAGCGTTATAAAATGGACAATACAGGATACACTAAAGATGTAGTGAATCCATAAAACACATAGCTTTACCTTCATTGGTGGCTTTTATGGTGCTTTCTCTGGTGGTACTTACAGTCAATGATGGCGAAAGGCGAAAAAGGCAGGACCTTTGACTTTTCAGCTTGGACAACATAGGGGTAAACCAATCAAGGGATAAGCATGAGCTTGGAAGGTGCAAGCGTTCCATGAGGTGCAATGATTGAACATGACATTGCAACATAACTATGGGAATGTGAGTGCATGACGAATGAAAACAAAAGAAGGAAATGGGAGTGTTATGGTTGCCTGAGAGAGGAAGGGATTGAAGTATATGAATTAAGGGTATTTATGTCCATTTAGGTATCATTTTTTAATTATAAGGTGTACCTACAAAAAATAGGGTGCATTAAATAATTTCTTGAGTTAAGTTATGATGGCAAACCCAAACGAAACATCATTAAACCATCATTGCTAAAATATTTTAATAGATTTAAGCCTTAGTTAATAGGATTTTGTTTTATTAGTTGGACTTGTTTACATCTTTATTTTCATTTTTCCTAAAAGGTACAATTGCGTCTATGACCTAAGTTAGGTTAAGATTGCCTTTTATTTTGTAAGCCCTATCTTTTGGAGGGATATGAATGAATATGTTTCTATTTGTACCTTAATTTCTCTTTTTTGTAATGATAATTTTAAATGTTAGTAGTAGACGCCTATCATCTTTGGTGTTTTCATCATTCACTCAATGCCTCCTAAAAACTCTAGCAAAGAGGTACATAATGCACTCCAGGCCATAATTGATAAGTTAAGGACCTTATAAACCCAACTCAATAATCAACAACAACTCCAAGATAATTGTTAAACGTCTTCCTCCTGCAAGTCATTAACATTCACCACGAGGCACTCCAAGGTTTTCTTACAAACCTTAAGGGCCATCTTGCCTTTCCTACCATGGTCTCAACAAATACCTCTTCCTCTTCCCTACAAAATGGCCATTTCCACTTTATCATCCACGTGCTTGCTTGGATTTGCCCCCACTTACACATATACCATTATTCCCCCAATTACTGAAACACAATGGCCCTCTCCACCACCTCCACCTTTCCCCCTAACATGTCCACTCAACCCTTGTTAAGGCAAAGACGAATTAGACCCCTAAAGATTTATGTTTTGATGTTGCAAAATAATAATTAAGTTTTTCCATTTGTAACATATAATTAATATATTTAACAATTTGCTTGGTAGATCGTCTATCTTTAGATAACACTTTCATTCGTCTATATGTTTTATCTAATCATATGTCATTATTACATAAATATAAATATTTTTATTGTGTAGAGAATATTTTGAAGAATAAAAAAATGATTAAAACGTATTCAAGAAGACTCGTATCTCTCAAAAGTTATGCTCTAATTAGTGTTAGTTTGCTCAAAATAGAAATATTTAGGATTGTTATCTAATATTTGATAGGAAACTACAAAAGAAGATAAGCAAGTTGTGTTATAAATAAATTAGATGACTAATTGGTGAAAAATAATTAATGCAACATTAAATGCTAATTTAGACATCTTAGCAACAGACAAAGATGGAAAATTGTTGTGAGACAACAAATATCTAAAGAACATTGCCTATAAATAGAAGATGACTTTGAACGTGAAGAAGAGACCTGTTTCAAAACTTATTTTTTGTAATTTTTATCTTTGTAAAAAGCTCTCAAACATCTAACATATATGAAAGTTTGACTTATAAGCATTAGTTATATATGTTTAATATAAATGTTGAGAGTCACCTAAACCCATATATTTTAATTTACCTACGAGGTACAGTCAGAAGTGATTTGTGAAAGAATACTTGTTGTTGTAGTTTGAATAAGTTAGGAAATACTACTTATTGTAGAGCTAGAAGTGCATTGATAAAAAAAATACTTGTATATGTTTAATATAGTGAAATTTGGTGTTTTGTTAAAAACTAGACGTAAACTCAGCAGTAAAGGTGAAGCAGTATAAAATTTGTTGTGTTGATTCTCTTTATTATTTGTGAACTAATTGAAAAGAATGACTTAACAATGTTGTTTATCGTCTAACTTATCTTTGATATCTTATTTATCTTTTCTTTAAAAAAATAGACGATCTTGAAATATTTTAAAATAAGATTTTTGAAAAGATTTTTTTTTTTTAAAAAAAAAAAACACAATTTAACTTCTTTTGCTTTATAACCCTTTTCCACCTAACCTTTTAGCCCTATTACTATATCACACTTTATTATCTTACCACCCTTTAACAACAGCGTAACTCCCCCGTCTATTATACGAACCCCCAAACTCCAACTCAATCCTTTTGTCGATTTTGAATCCCTAGATTGGCTTTTCCAAGTAAACCAATTTTTTAATTACTACTAAGTTCCTTTAGATCAAATGTTAACTATGGTTGCATTTATATGAAAAATGACATGTTGAGTTGGTTCAAATGGATGTGTCAAAACAACCATTTGGCATTCTTTTACTAGAGTGCTAAAGCTTCATTTTGGGTCCTTGGCTGCTAATCATTTGGTGAGCTTTTCAAGCTTCGTCAAACTGGTTTTGTTACAAATTATCAAACAACCTTTGAGCGACTTTGTAATCGAGTTGTTGGTCTATCTCCTAAAATGATTTTACATTGTTTTCTTTCTAGGTTGTCACCTGAAAGTCGTAGGGAACTCACTATACCACGTCTTTATTCAATTGCTTAGGCTATGGGCCTTGTAAAAATTTTTAAGGAAAAAATTAAAGACTCCAAGGCTAAGTGTTATCGCTCTACCATCACCCCATTTAGCTCTTCCAGTTCCTACACCTCGAAACCCACCTCCTAGTGTCATCACCTTTTTCGCATGCTAATCCAATATTCCTATAAAAAAAAATATCTCTTATGCTCAAATGCTAGAATGTCGAGCACAAGGGCTTTGTTACTATTGTGATGAAAAACTTGTTGATAACCATAATTGTGCTTCTGGAAAATTTTTACTTTTATTAGATGATAACCTTGATTGAGGGAAATTATCCACTATTTTCGATTCACCATCGATTACTATTAAAGATGAGACCATTCATTTTCAATTATCCCTTCAAGCATTACTTGGTCAACCCTCACCCAAATCATTAAAATTCCAAGGAAGAATAACATGTTTAATTGTTATGATTTTATTGGACACTGGAAGCTCTTACAATTTACTACAACCCCACCTAACCTAACACCTGAATTAACTCAATCAACCTATCTCTAACCTTTCTGTCATGGTAGGGAATGGTCAACATATCTCTTGCCAAGGTTTTTATCTTAGTGTTTCCTTACAATTACATGGTCATTTTTTCTTAGTGCCAAGTTACCTTTACCCAATTAAAGGTGTTGACATTATTTTATGTTTGGAATGGTTTTCCACCCTACATCTTCTGAAGTTTGTCATTGTAGAATATTTAAGATTTGCATCGTACTTGATCGACACTTGTCAAATGACGTTTTTCCACCTAACACTCTTTCCCATTAAAGCTTAATGGGAAATGTCCATTGTATGTTCTTGTCTAGACACCAAATTCGAATTTTTTTTTGTATATGTGTCAATCTAAACACATACAAAAAATGGAGAACATATAAATATTTTTTTATAAAAAAGAAAAAGGGAAAAAGAAGTTTTAAATATTATCATTGAAGCAAAACTGTATCCTAGTATGGAAACAAAACTATGACCTCTGGGAATTTTCCTCATACTGGAGTGCAACTTAGCCCAACTAGCAGCTCCCAAGCATAATCTTTAATTCCATTTACATCCTTGAGAAGGGTGACGTAGTTTGCACTGATTTCATTCTTCCTATTAAGTTGATGGACCATGCAAGCAATGTCGAGAAGCGTTGTTGCTTGACATGCTCTATGCAAAATCTCGATGTGGCCTTCATCGTCATTGTTGGGCTCATTATTGAAGTTATTGATAATGTTAAGTAGTTCTTGGAGTTTTATATTATTTGTTTTCTGTTGGAGGACCACCCCAACAAGACATTCATATTCATCCCTTGAAATTTTCTCATTTACAATAATCGGTTCACAATCAATCGATAAACCGACTATCATCAAAACATCTTGTAGGCCAAAATAAATTTCATTTTGTCCTACTTTGAATAATCTAGCATCTTTGTCATACACACTGGCAATGGCTGACAACAAAAATCTTGAGTGTGAAAGTTTGATGTCGAGGTCATAAACATATTCAATCACGATCCTTGGAACGCATCCTTGATTTTCTAGGGTACATTGACTTCCAAATACATTTGAAGTGTTTCTTTTGGTTTCAAATTACCTTTTTCACCAAAAAAAGAAAAAAGATAAGGAAAGTCAAATGTAGTTTGGGTTGAACTAAAACAGAAAGAATGTACGTCCCTTCATGATTGTAAATTATTGCACCAAACAAGATAATAAACTAAAAAGAGACAAAAAACAGTTACATTAGTAAGAATTAAAAAAATATTAAAAATACTAATAATTAAGGTTAATTCATCAACACAAGATAGTAGATAAAGTGAAAGTAAAAGGAAAATGTAACTTGCTTTTTAGCAAGTTAAGAAACAAGCAATAGAACAAAAGAAAATTGTAGAGATTAATACTTACAGTACTGACCGGAAGAACATTGATTCGTACTGTCAAGTTTTTTTGGGAAACCAACAACAGTTTGATACAGGAAATAGTAAACATTGATTCGTACTGTCAACTTTTGAGACACAGGAAATATCAAAGTCTCTGGGGATATAGTTTGGTCGTGCATGATATTATTTGAAATGAAAGGGAAAAGCTAGACGGTTACCTAAGATAGTATTTTGTTTTGAAAACATAGGCATTTTATGCCTTAATTATCGTATTTTGTAAATAACTACCATGTTGAAATATAATTGTTATTATAATATTATTATTCTTTAGTTCATTATAATATATTATACATTAAGTAGTTTAAAATTAATTATTCTGACTAGCAAAAGATGGTCCATGTAGTATCAAATTTATTTTTATGCTAAATAATTATAGATGCTTTAGATCAACAGCCATAGTGGAAGACTGGGTGTAGTTGATTTTAATATTACTTTCTTTTTGTCTCTCCTTGTGTGATGAACTTTTAATGTTCTGCAACTATCACAACACCTTCATTAATTAAGAAATGGTTCCTAATTAAAGGTCATGCTGGCCAGGAAATGTTAATCATAAATAATTAGAATTGCATAACCAGTGGGAACTCAAAGAAATGTGTGCATGTTTTTGGTGAAAAGATTTTCCTACTCTAGCTTGGCCGAAGACGAGGAAGGTGGGACGTGATGACCCAAAAAGTTGGTCTATACTCTATACACTCAAAATGTGTTTTTTTTTTTTATAATTAAAGTCGTAAAATAAAGGAAAGTTGTATGCCCATTTAAGACTTTAACAAAAAGGTTAAAAAGAAAAAGAACTTTTATGGATATTTACAACTTTAATAAAAGAAAGTTATAAAAAATGTAAAAAAGAATTAAAGTCGTATGCTGTTTTGCACTAATAAAAAATTTTATTAAATAAAAGAAAGTAGTAATCTTGTTTAAGCTACTTACACTATATGTCTCTATTTTTATTTTTTTTTACGGTCATTATATGTTCTCAAATGAATATGGGTTTAGAAAGAACCTGAATGGAATTGAATACTGAAGTTCATGAATGCTGAGACGTGTTATTGATGGAGTGCTGTTGCTAGTATTTATTTACTTTAATAAAAATCCTTTTTATTAAACTGCATCGGTCCTTATTATATTTTTTTCTTATGTATTTTTATGCTGTTTTAGATTTATTAGTTTGTTTAATGTGCACAACTTATTTTGCCTATTAAATGTTTTTCCAATTTATTTATTTATTTATTTATGTATTTTGTTATTTTTTTGTTTTTTTAATAAATAAAAAAATCATTTAATCTTTTGTTAAAGTCATATTGTTTGTTTCAATAAATAATCTCTATTGATTGTAATTTTATTTCATGTCGGATAACACTTATCAAATCAATTTGCATTGAAACGAGTCCACATTTTATTTCAGGCTGTTGCTTCCTGCACCCTTATAATAATTATTTCTTGCACCAATCTGGACTGTAAAACTTACATTTCAGATTACTCAATCCAAAAAAGATAAGTAAAAAGTTAATTCAGAATATAATTTTATATTTTGGATTAGTCAATTTAAAAGGTAAAAAAGTGCAGGAAATAATTTTTTTAAAAGTGTTATAAGCAACTGTCTTTGTTCCATTCTTCCTTTTCTTGGATTGGACCCAAAAGCCCAATTTTCTTTAAGTTTTTTCTTGATTTATTTCATTCTCTTGACCATTTCTTTTTTATTTTTTGTTATTTGCTTTATACGATCTTTTTTCTAAAATAAAATAAACACAATATTTAGATGATAAATATCCATTTAAAAAAGATAAGAAAAAAAAATTCAACAAAGCAAAAGAGAAAGAGGAAATTAAGCAAATTTTGGGCTTAAATATCCATTGTGAAAAAAGAGAGAAGAAAAACACTATAAAAATGTTCTATGCTAGTGATTCAAATCTCAAAAATAATATACAGAATGAAAAAAGAAAAAAAAAAGAATTAAAATAAAAGTAAATAAATGCAAAAAAGAAAAAATAATTAAAATAAAAGTTAAATCAAGCATGTGTGTGAAGAGAGATCAATTATTTTAAGAACAATTTTAAAAAAATTACTCTCATATTTTTTTTTTTATAAATTTACTGATTATAAAGAGAAACTAATCTTAATTATTAGATTTTTAAAAAGAATGAGCAGAATAAAGAATAATTTTCTTAAAAATATTTTTGAAGTAACTTAATTTCTTCATAAAAAATATTTTTTTCCTTTAAATAATATTATTTTGAAAAAATATTTTATACATAACAAATGCAATCAAATCTCTATTAAATTTAATTTCTTAGTTAATTAAATGGAAAATAAAAAGTTTAATTGATTAAATTAAATTAAATTTAGGCGTTTTACGTTTAATTTGATATATAAAATAAAGACTTAATAATATTTTTAATATAAAAAATTAAAAAATATATTTTTATAGTCTCTCAAATAAAAATTTATATTTTTTAGTTTTTTAAATTTAAAAAATATTCTTTAGTCTCTTTATCAAAATTTAAGGGATAAAAAATACTAGTTTTTAGTCCCTCAAATTTTAATAGAGAGATTAAAAAGAATATTTTTTGATTTTGAGGAACTAAAAAATGTAAAATTTTATTTGTAGAATTTAAAAATAAACTTTTCAATTTAAGAGACTAAAAATATAATTAAATTAACATAAAATTATAATTTAAGGAGGTTAAATTACATTTTATACTAAACAAAATTAATGACCATAAAATTTCTTTTAATTAGTCTAAAATAACTAGAAACATAAAAAAGATGGTTGAATTGTATTTCTTCAAAATACTTTCGAAAGTGATTCAAAAAACATGTTAGGAGATGTATTGTGTAGAGAAATGAAGATTTTTGCAAAGCAAAAAATCAAATGATGATCTTAAGATGAAGCACAACAAAACCTTTTAAAGACTTTTATAATGCATAAACAATTCTTCCCTTTTAAAATTAGTAACAATAGATAGATAAAATTACATAACAAATTTTATATTGGTTAATCTCTAAAGCTATATTTAATTCTTGGTAATAGTACCAAATTTCACTATATCACAAATTCGTTACAAATATCCTTTCACAAGTCACTTCTGACTTTATAACAAGTATTCTCTTTCTTAGCATCTCCAAGTTATTCTCAACAAGTATTCTTTAACAAGTCACTTTTAGCTTTACCTTATCTTTCTAAGGTTGGTTTTCCTCAAAGAGTGCATACAATTTTCTAATCGTCTGATGTAGATGAATATACAAAGAAGTATACAAATGATTTGAAAGCTTGAGATGTGATTACAAGAAAAGAATGAAGCTTTAAACTAGTAGAGTTTCAACACAATGTATTCACACAATTGCTGTGAGAAATCTTCAAGTCTTCTATTTATAGACCTCTTTAAAAAATAATTGTTGTCTCATAGGAACCTTCTTTCTTTATTTATTGGTGAAGCTTTGACTTAGCATTAAATATTTTTCATCAACTAGTCATTTAGTCTATGATGAAGTAGTTCACTTATTTCCTTTTGTAGGTTCTTATTTGTTGTCATAAGTCTTGTCTCTTTTTCGTGTACTAAGCAAATCTTTGAACACTTTTAAACATACCTTTTTAAGCTTCAAAAGACTTCCTTAACATGCATTTAAGATTAATTTGAATTTTGACATATTCTAGGAAGAATAAATGAACAATTTTTACAAATAAGATGAACAGATCAATGTAATAACTATTAATAAATGATTGGATGCATATAAGATCTAATTCTATCATATGTTAGATAAACGAAGAAATCAACAGAACAAACATATGTTTGATGCTTTCATACGTAAAAATAACTTAATATAGAATTGTCAAAATAGGTCAGAACCTGTGGGTCAATTCGACCCACCATAGGTTTAGGCCAAGCTGAACAAAAAAAAAAAGAAAATTTACAATTGGTTGGGAAATTGAGCCTAACCCTTCTACGACCTGACTCACCAAGGTTGAATCTGTGGTGGGTTAGGTTGACCCGCCTAATTTACCTAATTTTTTTTTTTTTTAGTATTTTGCAATGTTGTTTGAGACTTTAAAAATTAAAGTTCTAGACTTCAAGGTTGTTTATTTAGTGTTTTGGTTAAGACTATTTTATTCTAAACTATTATATAAACATGAAATGCTTTTGTCATTTTTCTAAATTTTTGTTATTTTATTCTATATTATTTGGTTTATATGGTTACTTTAAATATTTTTTGGATCGTTGAAATTTAAACTCATGAAATTTAAAAATAATATTGTCATTGATTATTAAAAAGAATTTCAAAATATTTAAATTTATTTTTCTAAAACATTGATTTTCCATTAAATTTTTTAAACTGTTATTTTTAATTTTAAGTAGGTCAGTGAGCCAGCTCTTTTAATTTACCAACTTGTGATGGACTAAGCTAAACTATTAACATTTTCAGAACTCAACAAAAAATGAGCTGAATTGGATTAGCCTATGTTGTAACTTAATATTTTTTTGGATAATCAAAATATTTGAAAGTTTTGATTTGTCTTGTATTCTAACAATTAAACAATTAATTTAAGATAAAAATATTAATTTAATTTTCTAAAACAAAAGGTATATATTATTAAATAAACAAACTTATAATTACAAGAAAAATACTATAAAACTATAAATTTAAAGTAAATTACCATAAATTAATTGTACAAACTTTAAGCTCCATAAGGATGAAGTTTATGAATGTGTGTTGCAAGCACAATAAGATTTGTCTCTAAAAGTTTCATAAAAATTATCACATTTTTCATTAAGTAAAGTTCTAGGAGCTTATTAAAATAAAGTTGAATATCATTTTAGAAAAGAGATAAAATTTATAAAACAAAGCAACAACCTAGAGATTACATGAATTAATCAAATACTTCTTAAATTTTTGTAAAATTATATAAATATTTTATATTATTTTTTTATTCTTACAATAATCTTTCTTTATTTTTAAAAAATATATTAAAACTTCTGTTATATATTACACTAACACCTCTTTAATATTTATAAATATTATACTTACACTTTTTTATATATTATATTAATACTTTTACAAAAAGTAATTGTAATATTTAAAAAAAATAAAAAAATATATGTAATTTACTTTTATACTCTTCATGACAAACACACATTTCGATGAATCATTAAGATTAGTTGTCACACACATATTTATAACAAGTTACACACACATTTATAATAAGAATAAGTTTTGATGAATAATTAAGATTAGTTGCCTTATGACTTGAGAGTCATGAGTTTAAATTCTGAAAACAATTTTTCTACTTGCATAAAACAATTTAAAGTAGCAATGACGTAATGAATTACAATAGAACAATAAAACGAGATACTTTAAAATAAGTAGGATGAATTAATTGCAAAACAAATTATAGACACACAAAGCTTTAGGTACAAAATTTAAATATGATGAAATTGTACTATAATAGAGGTCTATTGGTTGAAAAAAAAAAAAAACAATACGCCTGTTTTCTGTCTCTTACCGTAGGCCCACTAATCTTAACATTCTTGTAATAAAATAAATAAAATTGAGTGAAAATAATATAAAATATATAATAAAGATCTGAAATTTCACATAACCTCCCAAACAATAGTACAGAATTTTAACATGGTGAAATTGTAAAATTAGTTAATATAATTTTACTACTAATTTTAAATATCAATAAATTAATATTCAAAGCTAATATGATGAACTTATAAAGCCATATAAAGCCATCAAATTCACACCATATTTTCACTTCGATATTCCTCTCTCTCACTCTCACTCTATCGTTAGCCAGTTTTTTTATATGGAATTAATAAAAGACAAGTTGTGAAGTAGACATATTCCTAGTCTTGTGCTCTTATTTTTGTTTTCTAATAGCGCGTTTATTTTGGCTTGACTATATGAAACTATCATTTCTTATGATGAAATTAAATTATTAGAGAGAGGAAAAACTCGAGGGATAGAAACTGTTGAAATTTTGGGTACATTTCCTATCTCTTGTCATTAATCTTTTTACTGTTTATTGCCATGTGTTCCATCATCACTTGGGTGATGTAGTCAACTAGGCTCTGTTGCTGCTTGCAGATTCAATTTTTCTTAGCAGGTGTTCCACATATTGTCATAGGATATGGGTGATATTTGTTTCTGTTTCATATCATTGTACAATCTTTGATTTTCCTCATCATTGTGCTGGAAAGTTACTCAATTCAATTAGATTTGGAAAAATTGATTTCACCTTATTGAAGCATAATCCTTTTCTTCCACTTGGCATGTAAGACAAATGAAAAATGAGACTTTACATATAATAATAAATCCACCCCACCATCATAGAAAATAATAATAATAAAATAAATATTAATAAATGTTCTCAAGTTACTTATTAAAGAAACAAAAATACTTTTTTTATTGAGATACATAAAAATATACTTTTTTATTATTTAAAAATTCATTATGATATGATCTTTACTAAAAAAAAGCCTATTTCTTTTAATTGCTTAATAATCATTATCCTGAAAACATTATGGTTATCAAGAACTTAATAGCAAAGCAACATGAAGAATGAAGATGCTCTCCAATACTTTACCCAACAAGAGCAAATAATCCATCTGTCTCTTACTTGTAATAAAAGCAGTATAAATACCCCTGCACATCTTGTTGAGCTACTTTATATTACCATAATGTAATCCATCTGTGTTTATATAAATATTCTTAGCTATGTTACAGGGATGACGAGGTCGTGATTATACTCGTTATTTTTTTTTTTTAACTGCATTTGAGCTACTTTACTCAGTATATCCAAATGAATTGTGATGCATATTTGAGCTAATTAAGCTAAATAAAATAGTCGTGGTTCATTGGAAGTATAAATACCCAATTTGACTCAATCATAAGTATTTTTTGTAGCTACTCTACTATTCGTCCAACCCCTTCTCCCTTATTTTTATCTTTCTTTCTTTTAATGTAGAATTTTATAATTGATTGTTGCTGATATATTTGAGGTTTCTTTGTTAATTAGAAAAAATAAAATATGATAAAATAATTTATCCTATCTTATTTAAATTTATTTTTTATTAAATAAGCATGATATGATAAGTTTATTGTATCTTAAAATCATCCAGATTTATAATTTGTTGATAAAAAAATTAATTTAAATTATAGTTTTTATGATTTACAAAAATTAAAAAATAAATA
>JAMLFT010006192.1:0-16420 GCA_026544285.1 Pachyrhizus erosus
TTATAAATAATTTAAATTATTGTATGAGGCATTATTTTTAAATTGATATAGATAGACGATTATATATATATATATATAATGCATCTTTAAAGAAAGTGTAAATTGAAAGTGAAAAAAATAGTGAGGTCTCATTTTTTAAGTTGCTTTTTCTAATTTATAATATAATAATAAATATTAAATTTCATATATTGTTATTTCAGTCCTTCAAAACTTTTATTTTTGAGTTATTAAATTAGTGTTATAAGTATGCATATGATATCAATTTATAGTGTTTTTTCTTGGTTAATTTATAATTATACTGCGTTTAGCTTCGGATAATTGCTCTAAATTTTTTTCTCTCAGATAAACAAAACATGGAAGTTAGTCAATATAATGTGTATTTAGATTAATATTAACAAATTTAATTTTTAATAAGATTAATTTTATAAAATTGATTTTAAAATAATAAAATTTATATTTGAATACTAATTAAGTTTCATAATTATTTATTTAGATAAATCTAATAAAAAAAATTGACATCTTACATTAATTAAAAAAATGAAAATAAAAAAATATCAATATTTTAAAATAACTAAATTAACCTAAATTTAAAAAATAAAACATAAAAATAAATCTTAAAAATAAGATAAAAGCTAAAAGTATAATTTAATCTATTTTAAATCCTGTAACATACAGGATAACCTCTCAAATTCCCTACTTTACTATCACAAGGATGACTTGGCAAATTTAAAACCAACACATTCATAGAGTGAGGAAGGAACAACAAAACGATGAATACTTTTCTCCTCTAATTTATACTTTGTTTCCAGAATTCCTGTACTAAAATAATGTTCCCCTTCCCTCTCCTTGGTTCCTTCCTCTCCCTTCCCTACCAAAATACCTGCATTTCTTCTCTTTCAAAGCGCCAAACATTCTGTTAAAATATTTGACGGTATATAAGCGCCAAGTCTCGTTCCCTAGAATCAAATTCCTAACTCCGTTCTTTCTCCATACCGAACGTCAAAGTTTACAACTAATATAATATCTTGTCTAATCTTTCTGCGGCCAAGGGCCTGTATCCTGTTCACAATAACTATGAACTGATAAAAAAACGCTACTAGCATTGTATGAAGCAACTAGCACTATAAGTCATCCATTCCAACAACAAAAAAATATATTCGCTCTGCCACAAGCCTGTTATCATTTCAATGTAGTATTTTATTTTAATAATGAATAGTACAGTATAAGTCCAATTGCAAATTTTGCAATAATCATATCAGATATGACTAGCCCTAAGATTCCCCGGATATATTGAATTCAGGTTACTATGGTTGCGTTGTATTATTGCCCAAAATTCCTTATGACGCCTTTTTTGTTGTCTTGTGATCATAATATTCTACTAGTGCAGCTCCGGCTAATGCTCCCAGTGTAAGAGCCTGTGCATGCAACCTGAAATAAAACAGCTCAGAAACATTAGCAAGAAGCATAACCTTGAGAATTTATGCAGGGTGTTCCAAAGCAGATTAAAAAAAAGAAAAAGAAAAATCAATGTGCACATGTTGTGCAGTAAATTTTGAGACAAGGGGGAAAAGTAAGAATTAAACCCAACATATCACAGAACTATCGCAGTGCAGTTATTCATATTTCCAGATATGCAGACATCTGCTTATTACTTGCAATAGGTGTGAAGACCAACCCAGATGAACCGGGGATTCAAATACGGTGTCAACTTTTCACTTCCCTCTAATTGAATGATGACAAATCCAACAATAACAACACTGAGTAAAATCAGTTAGTTAAAACTAAATTGTCAGGTATATTATTCCCCATCTTCCTTTTAACAATTTCATTTAATGTTTCTTAGTCTCCCTTTATCCCTTTTTACAATAAAAACCATGTGATCTATTCTCCTTACCGGTGTCTTTAGTAGTCTTATTTTTACACATGTCCAAACCATCTTAACTGATTTTTTATTATTTTTTTTTATAAAGTGTCACTCCAAGTCCAATATCTCATATATAATCATTCAATATTTTGTTTTTTCTTGTGTGATGACTGTGATCACATCCATCTAAAGATACTCATTTTTGCAACTCTTTGTTTTTTCTTATTGTATCTAGCTTGTACATTATTTGTGACATCTTCATTAATTTTCTCGTTATTTTGTAATATTGATCCCACAAACTTTAAACTTAGAAAGCTACATATTCATTTTTTACCTATAATTCATTTTCTCTTATTTCTTGCTAAAATTTCAATCATGTATTTTGTCTTAATCATACTCAAGGAAAAATCCTTTGATTCCAATATTTGTCTCCAAAGCTTGTGTTTAGAGTTAACCCAGTCCCTTGATTCCTCAATCAAAACTAATGCATTAAAAAATGCATTTAGGGATGATCTTTTGTATGTCCCTAATAAGAACATCCAATACTAAATTAAACAAATGAAGACTCAATACTAAACCTTGATGTAACCTATCCTTATAGGAAAATTCTTAGTCACCTCCAAAAGCTCTCACAATAATAATTACTCCCACATACATGTCTTGTACAATCTTTTGCATGTCCTTGGTAAACACATCCAAGACTAAATTAATCAGATAAAGACTCAAGATTGAACCTTGATGTAGACCTATCTTTACAGGAAAATACTTAGTCACAGCTCCAAGAGTTCTTACACTAATAGTTACTCCATCATTCATGTCATGTATAGCTTGGATATAAGTCATGCAAGTACCTTTCTTTTCCAAAGCCTTCCACCACACTACACTTATCTTGACATTTGATCATATGTTTTTTTAAAGTCAACAAAAATCATTTATAAGTTTATTCCTTTACTTCAGTACATTTCCATCAACCCTAATAAAAGATAAATAACTTTTGTTGTAGACCTTCTTGACATAAATCCAATCAGTTCTCCGAGATGCTAGTCTCATCTCTTAATCTATGATATCACTTCTCTGATAATTTCATAATGACTCAAAAGTGTTATTCATCTGTAATTTACACAATTCTTAATACCTCTCTTGTTTTCATGCATAAGAACCAAAGTGATTCTCCTCCACTTTTGTGGCATCTTCTTAGATCTTGAAGATCTCATTGAATAGTTTGGTGAGTCAAATGATACCTTATTCTCCTACACATTTTCAAACTTCAATAGGGATAACATCATGACCAACAATTTTACTATTATCCATCCTCTTAAAGGCTTCTTTGATCTCTCCAACTCAATCCTTTGCAATAGTAGTACTTACTCTCTTGGTTGAAGGATTTTTATGCTGAATTGTTTGCCATTATTTAATTGAAGAGACAAGGAATGATAGAAGAAAAGCAAACAATAAACTTGCTTCCACCTTAGAGATGGCAAAGTAATTGTTGTTGAAAATCCCACATTGACTAATGATGAGATCAAATTAGTGTATATAAGTGGGGAATAACCCTCACCTTACAAACTAATTATGTAGGGTTGAGTTAGGCTCATAACCCACAATTCTAAAATGATATTAGAGAGACTAATCATCTAACTAAGTGATCAGGCCAAATTAGTGCATAATAAGTGGGAGACTCATAATCCACAATTCTAAGAATTGCAAATGAAAAAGCTTATCTGCATACCACAAGGACCATGAGAAAAAGAAAACAAAAACCAAAACCCATTAAATCAACAAACACTACATTATTGTTCTAGACAACAAAAATCCAATAATCATTGTAGTAAATAACACATAATTAACTTTTCCCGCTGTCATCCAGTAGTAGAAATAAAGGGGTCTGTATTTCAATCTCCTTGGTTACTGCCATTATTAACTTCGTGGAGAAGTGAAATTGGCATCATATCACAACGAAAATAAAAGAAATGGCAGATATAAAGAAGATTTCATGGGAAACCGCAACCACAAATTATCAGGGAAACAGTACTACGTAAATTCTAGTTCTGAAGCTAAATTAAATCACAAATGATAAAGAAACAGTTCAACTTGATCCATAATACAATTCCTAGGAAATATTCGGATTGATGAAAAGGGATGAATGAAGTGGAATTGAATGATACCACCAACCATTATAAAAAATATCCAATTACAAAATTCCAATCTGTTGCATAGATACGGCTCCAATTAACACATGCTGGTTGAAAAATGTAAACAAAGTGCAAGAGACAACAAAATGCCTCGATGAAACAAACCATAGTAGCAAATCATGAACAATACATCAAAGCAATTATAGCATTCAGTTGACAGCAGACAATCTCAAGGCTTGCAATATTTACACAGAACCACATCTAAATTGGAAAACTCAAATACTCCTCGGTAACAAAAATAAAACACGGATTGCACAATTTGCATGACAAATCCAGATAATTATATAGTAAAAACAGAAGATTAGAAATTGTAACTAACCTTGCATGAATGATCTTAACACTAGTTTTCATGTTGGGCCGAGACCAATTGTAAGCAATTGAACCCGTAATACCACTGAGCCACAGACAGCCTGATCCAAATAACAATCGCAAAACCACAAAGATCGAAATCAATAAAATCAAACGTGCATCAATGAGTAACGGAATGAACGAACCGGGGGATTGAAAAATTTACCAACAGTACGGAGCTTGTGGTCGACGACCCACTTCCTTATAGATTCGATTTGGGTCTTAGCTTCCGACATTGTTGCGAGAGAGAGAGAGAGAGAGAAGGGAAACGAAATTTCAGAACGAAAAGAAAAACCAAAGGAATGAAAAGCGTACACGATGGTATGTGACAAACAGGCGCAAGGCTTTGCTTTATATATGGGTCTGAAAAACTGGGTGAGAAAAAGAAGCGAATTGTAAACCTGCGAGTTGCGACTGCTGAATGGAACGGCCAGAAAAAGCGCGTTGAAAAAGCTGAGGCACGTGACCTTATTAATTTTAGAGATGTCTGGGCAAGGTTGTAGTATTCCTTTTGCCCACTGTATTCACGATACCACCTTTTCTAGTTCAAAGAATGGAACTCGAAAAACATAGCATTACTTAAAAAATAAAAAAATAAAAAAGAGGCGACATCTTTGAAGAAGTTTGAACGGGTGATTTATTATTATTATTTTCTTCCACATGACAATTTTTTTTTGTACTAGTTAAGTCTTGATTTAATTCAAATTTTAAATATTTTTTTATTAATTAATGCACATTTTGAACTAATTTTAAAAATTAGAAAATTAAAGCTATTAAATTACTATTATTTGTTTAGATAAATAATATATTAACAATCAATTTAATTAATTGGTGAAAAATTCAATCCAAATATAAAATTGGATAGAAAAAAATTATATGCGAGTGATGAATGAACTGGATGCATTTCTGTGTCGTACATTTTATATAACAGTATACAAATATTAGTATTTATGTTTGTTGAAAGGAATAAGATATATTTTAGTTTTAAATAATATTTTAGTCCTAAAAAATAAATGATTTTTTATTTTAATTTTAATTTTTTTTAATTTCTATTTTTAAGAAACATAATTAACCAATGATATAATAAAATTGATAATCCTTTAATTTATCATATCATCAAAAATTTATTACATAATTTTTTTATTAAATTATATTTTTAAATTTTTTATTAATTAATTTAATATCATTAATTATTTTGAATAAACATGACAAATTATTAAACTGTTAATATCTATTGACGTTGTTGTTTGAAAATAAAAATTAAAATAAAAAATTTTAAATTTTTAAAGAACTAAAAAAAACTTCAAATAATTAAAACAAAAAATACCTTATTTTATAAAAATCAAAAAATTATTTAATCTCATATTTTAATAATTTATATATTTTGATCGACTTAATTTTGACTTTTAGTGGGACATATTAATTCACACACACCAAATATATGTACCATTACTAAATAGACAAACATAAATATAATAATTTAAATTAAATTACTTCAAAAATTAACGTTTTTGTGATTTAAATATTTATAATAACATTTTAAACTTTTTTTTAAATATGATTCTTTATCTTTTAAAAAATTTACTTTAATATTTTATGTTTCAAAATGATTCAAATTAGTTTTTATTGTCACAATCATAACAAACAAAAATATTAATTGACTATTTTGAATCTTTGTAAAAACTTAAAGGATCACTTTAAATATTTTTAAAAAATTATAAATTAAAATTAACTTTAATAAATAACATAAAAAATTAAAGTTAATATACTTACCAACATTTTCACTGTTTTATAATAGATGTGCAAATTGACATTTTCTTATAAATAATGTTAATATTTGTGTCTTCTAGTCATCCATCATTTTAACAATAATGATTATAAAGCTCTTTGATTGAATTTTGAGCTTTCCAAACAAAAAAAATTGGTGTAATTGCTCTATATTAGAAAAACAAGAAAAGTATTTTATTACACTCCTATTATTAAGCATATAAAAAGAGTATGTAACAAACTCATCTGTATAAGACTATTCTTATCTTAATTTAAATAATAGCTTATCAGTTGTATTCAATTATAACAAATTCATCTATATAAGAAGAGCTTCATCAATTATTAATAAACTCCATAATTTCTCATAGCTTTTACATAGATAAACAAGGAGATTATTCTCTTACAATCTCTTATCACTAAGCATATATCATAGAATAATAGCAATTAAGTTCTTATCCTTCTTAGTTTAAATAATAGCTTATCAAATGTATACAGTTGTAACAAACTTATCTACATAAGAAAACTTTGAATTAATTGATAATAAACTTCACAGATACTCATAAAATTTATACTTTACTTGATAAGAGGAAAGGATATCTAAAGTTATTATCAATTAATATAACAACCAATTGTTGCTACACTGTTTAGATATTGTCAATGAGAAACTTCGTGTAAATCCTAATGAAGAATGAGTAGATATTGTTAAGGATGACATTCAAATTGACAACTTGATTGAAGCTTCTAATAAGCATACTCCAAAAGCAGCATAAGACACTAGTAGTGTAGGTGCTACATATGCTAACAAACATATTTGACAAGCAATAGAAGACCCTATTGGTATGCCTATTGTAAATGGTGAAAATGTTGGTAAGTAGATTCAGTTTATTTTATTATGTTATTTAGTAGTTCATTTTAGTTTTTAATTTTTTAAAAGATTCAAATTGGAATAAAAAACGTTTAAAGTAGTCCATTAACATTTTTGGTTGTGAATGTGACGATAAAGATTAATTTGAATCATCTTTAAAACATAAAAAATTAAAATAAATTTTTTAAAAGATGAAAGAACAAACTAAACAATAAGATAGAAAACAAAAATGAATTTTAACCTAATATGTTCTATACTTTTCAAAATTTTCAAAACAAATCCCTTTATTTTTATCTAAACTAAGTTTTCAAGTCTTCTAATAACTATAAACTTTAATGATTAAGCCTCTAACAAGAAATATAGCAAAAAAAAAAGTTTCATCTAATAATAAACCTTCATTATCAAAGTTTAAACCTTGTTTATTCAAAAAAATTTACAACTATTGTGACCGTATTAAAAAAATTTAAATTATAAGAATTATTTAAAATTTCAGTAAAAATATAAAAAAAAAATGCAATTATTTAGTTTATGTCAAATCCAACCGAGATATGGAGTACCTTGAGCAACATTTAGAATCTCTTATAATCTCTGCAAGTCAAGTTCCCATGAGGCTATAGAAAGTTGTTTATTTTAGATTTGTTAGACTTATGCTTATGTATAGAGCTCTTATTCAAATGGAGTGATATTTCTTGCGTGATAAGACATGAAAGACGTTTATGAAGTGAGTCTCTTGATTTACAGTATTTGTTATTAATAAATTGAGTTCATGATTTTGTGTTCCACACCTGTATTGAGTCCCTAGAAATACACGGGAGGAAGATTCCTGAGTTATCGGAATAGTCACTTGACTGAGTTTAACAATAGACTAGACTGTTTGTTTTATTCATGTATTTGAACCTAGGTGACTATAGCAGGATCCAAAACAACATATTTTCAAGTTCATTATTTATTTTTAAAAATTAAACATTTATCTAAAAATAAATATATGAATATTAATAATTGTACTTTTACCTTTTAACGACAAGTATTTGGTATTGAAATAATTGTTATAGAAAGTTTTATACAAAATTTATGAAAAAATCAAGTGCCTGAAAGAAATACCTATATTTTTAGAACTTACTATTTAAAATATCCGACAAGTGTTTTAAAAGTCTAATAGTAAATTGAAAAGATTTGAATGGGTGATTTGTTAATATTATTTTCGAGATGACAATTTTGTACTGCTTAAAATATGTAAATTAGTTAACTACTGTCCCAAAAATTAAAAATAAATTTTATGTTCCTTAAATGCGCCTGACCAAGTTGCAACAGTTTATTTGGATTAGGCTTTTGTATTGCCATTACAGAGACTCACTTTTGATGAACTACACATTTTTTACGAAAAAGAAAATTTCACATATATATTTAATTAAAATAGTTTCAACATATTTTAAGAAAAAAAACAGCACACAAAAACTTGAATTCTGTAAATAACCTTGTGAATGCTGCACTTGCTATTCCACGGCACCAGAACTAATTATGGATAAGATTTTATGCTTTTATCATTTTATTTCACTATTTCGACTGTATCCCTATACAAAATGGAGAATGTCTCATTAACGAACATGCATCAATGAAAATACACGAACTACTCTTCCATTGTTCTATAATTGTGAACCTGCTTTTAATCATGGTAAGTAGCTTCTCCATCTGCTATTTCCCTGGTTGAGTGTATAGTGTACTCCCTGGATTTATTAGAATCCTGGGAATTCCACCTGCCATCCATTTTTATAGTTACAGTACTTCAGACCAGAACAAAGTTCTAGGTAAAAATCGAGCACGAGTTACATAGTAACTAGGCATCCAGTATCACAGGGTTAAACTACCAAACGCCCTGGCCAAGTTAGAATGTAGCTCAACCACAGTTGATAATACAGATACATTTTAGCTATAGCTCAAATCATCCACTTCAAATTTAAATGACTCGAAAGGTTTGTTTCATGGCTTCAACTATCAAATTTAAAATTCAAATACAAGATTAGAAGTAGCAAGCAACAGAACTATATTGGATCTTAAATGTGCTAATGTTTAGTTATCAAATTAAAATGCAGCACAGAAAATACATGCCCAGTAGCGGTTTCCAGATTCAACAGTTCAGTTGCGTTTAGATCTCCCCTGTCAAATGAGAGCTACCATTAGAACATCAAGGAACTTCTGAAAAATAGAAATTGGAAAATTCTAATCACCTATAGGAATGATCAAAAGATTATGAATGGCTTAAGGACTTTAGCTAGGACTGCGACTCTGGTGAGGTCGAGGCTGCAGTTCACAAATGATATCAGGCACAAGATTATGCAAATGACAAGAAAAACTTAATGCAATTGTGCTCTACTCCTCCCCTTTCTTAATAATGTCAAGCAATTCCAGTCAGATAACACTTACTGATAATTTTGGAGATCCGGATCTTGACTGGGATCTGCAAAAAAAATTTAATGAACAAAACTCAATTCAATATCCACGATGACCCACGATCCAATATTCCACATCAAAGTTACCATTACCAAAACGAAGAAATTAATCCACGACAAATCTTGAGCAGCATCCAAGTGGAAAAGCAATTAAACCCAGTATCATACGTTTATAGTCTCAAGAAGTGTTAAAAATTCTATTGTCAGCAGCACATATCTTGAACCAATTATAGGGAAGATATATCCAACCCAATATAGGACAATAAGAATTCCTAAAGAGAAGGAATAGATCAACCAGAACTCAGAGCACAGGTTATGTTGTAGTTTTTTTAATTGTAACACTGCTGATTTGCATTAGTTGGTCCCAATGGCATTTAGTCCACGGTGATCCAGCTTTTAGATAGCAACTCATCCATCTACTGTCATCCAGTCTACAACAATCGCAGACCATGCCTTTAATCAATATATCATTAGTTACAACATTAAGGTGTTCCACAGGTGCTCATCAACAAAACAGTATTACCTCGAACCAAAAAGTTGGCGTTTGAGCACCACATGCCATCAAAGTCCTAACATGCAGTTCCCAGGTCGCCGCAAAAGGCCACATCTAAAAAACAAGAGTCAACCCTAATGAACACTATATTTAGTGGCCAAGCTGACGATCCACTTCAACATTGTCCCCTCCACCCTTCCGCATATGATGAGTTATGCTGATAAGTCTATGGCACAGCATTAGGCTTTATGAGAAGAACAAAGTGGAAGGCATACAATAAAAAGTTCACTTTCAGACAATAAATTGGGAAATAAAATGTCCCCACTAACTTGTACAAAAAGAAAAAGAGAAGCAAAAGAAACTGAATGTGATACCATATGGATCCAGACAATCACACAGGAAATGAAAATTTAAGGCCATTGTTAATTAAAAGTGAAATAAAGGGATGTCATTGTACTTGTAACAACAGATGTTCCAATGAATTTTCATTTCCATCAAGAAATAACGAGGTAAAAAATTTAACAAGCAGAAATCCCACTGAGTCGAGAATTTTGGAAGGAAAAGTGCAATTGCATAGAAGTCACCTATCTCCTATATACAGATGTGGAAGGCAAAGAAAAACTAAAAAAAAAAGTAGGGACATGGTTAAAGCTCAACAAAAAAAAGAAGGTAAAATAACTAAATATGAAATCATCTAATTGTTATCTTGGTGGCCAGCTCATCTCAGCAACTTCTATATCAAGTAAGCCTCTAAGGTGGGTAGTAAATCATCACCACTATTCTATGGTAAACTAGTTACCTAATACCTTACTAACTCTGCTATTTGTTTTAGACCGTATGAAATAAACTATTTTTGCATGTATAGTTAACAAACTAAATTTTCATCTCTCCTTGTTTGAGAACAAGGAAAAGGAATACTTAGTGGCTGAAACATAGTTTTAAAATACGCTAAAAGATGAAGAAATGGCTGAATTCTGGCAGTGACATGCTTGAGAACCAAAGCAAGCAAACATTACTGATAGGGACAAATGCTGACACAAGTTGATTTGTTTACATTAGCAAAGATGTAATCAACCATGTCCATGAGTCAACAATAACAAATAGAATTGTAAAACAACAAACCAAGCTCTCATTTCTCAACAAAAACTCGTAGTCAAAAGAGTATAAAAATTGAATGAAAAGTAGTATTAAATATCACAGAATTCACCGGAATAAATCATATTATTCCTGATGGTGGATCACATAGTGATGCGCCTTCTGGCACTGGGGTACATTAGTTTTCTTTATTTCTGCCAGTGCACGACAACCACAGCATACATAATATTGTCCCCCCTCCCTAATTATTGGATGTCTCGTTGGAATCATCAAGTTGAACACAAATAATACCAGACAAGAAAGACAGGAGGTTTTGTCCCAATGAATTTTACACAATCATCAAGCATTTAATTTTGATCCACCATAGATGTAAAAACATGTTCTACATTTTAAATGAACCACATGAAACTACTTATTGGGAAAGCTGATAGAAACATATACTCCCAGAGAAACACCCTAGTTACAATAACAGAGTGATACTCACTAATGACGCTAATCATATTCTAGTGATACCTATTATGTAGAAGCATAAAAACTAAACTTTAAAATTTCAAAATTCAAGATTCAAATCACAGAGCACAAAAATGCATATATCAGACTTGGTAGAAACTGACCTTGATAGAGATATTGAACGTTGAGAGTGTTTTTCTTTTGGAGACAAACTGCAAAAATTAACACTTGGTCAATTTTCCAAAGCTACCAAAAATACATATTGAATCTTACTTCATCAATGCAACCAAAGCGAACCTTCTGCTCCTGTCACTAAAGCTACGACTTAGGCTGGGGCTGCGGCTACTAATGTGACTGCGGCTGCGACTTCGTGAGATATATGGACTGCGGCTGCGACTTCGTGAGATATATGGACTGCGGCTGCGACTTCGTGAGATATATGGACTGCGGCTAAGGCTTCTAGAATAGCTCCTCCTTGAATCACGACTGAGACTTCTAGAATAGCCTCTATCATATTCCCTCACCTGGACCAGCCAGAGATATACATTAACAAAAGCAATTACAAAAATTGAAAGCGGAATGTAGCCAAATACAATATCCACCCACTCGTATGTATGCCCGAGAAAAGGCATTGCGGAATTCTGAGTCATCAAGTTTCCAGATCTGTAAGACAATACAAAGTTAAGGAAATAGAACAAAGCCGCTAGTTAAAAAGATGCCAAGGCAAGTAAAACACAGAACCAGATAACCATTAGATGATACAGGTTTAGAACACTTACAGCATACTTCATATCATCATAATTGGTATAATCAACTATCCCTGTCATGCCTGCACACAAATTATACCAAAGTTTAGAATTATGCTGTGAAACTTCTAACACAAATTAGTTAAAAAAAACCTACGAACACATGAAATTATAGGGTGATGCAACAAAAGGACATTTGTCATCATTTCCTAGGCTTGTTGCTTCCAGAGTAAGTGATGCATCTACATCAATATCACTATTTGAAATTACCAGAAAAGTTAATTGATAACTACGGAGATAAACATTTTGGTACATGTTTGGTTTAGCTTATTTTGTGATATAAAAAGCTTATCATTAAATGCTGCACAGAGACAATTCAGAAGAAAACAATCTAAAATTTAATCTAAGCCAAACATGTGCTTTGTCTTGAATGATTGGTTCTTATCACTATATAGCCCTTAGGAGTGCCCATCCATATATCAATTGCATCAACTTCTTGATGAACCCAATGTTAAAGCCTTCTTATGTAAAACTTGGCTCTTGATGACCCCAGATCATAATAATAGTGCAGAAACTGTCTCTGCACTTCTAAAAGTAAAATATCCTAACTCTTGTAGATTTAACAAGAATAACAATGGGAAACATGAAGAAAGAAAACTTTTCCCTATTCTGCATGTAGTGTTATTCCCGTTCTCCTTTAATCAAAGGACTGACAGCACAAGAGCCTAAGCGCTCAAGCACCCCCAGTATTAATCATTTTGCGATCAAATAAAAATTCCAAATTAGATCTTAATCCACTTACCACCACGCTCACGGAAGACTTGTGAAAAACACACATCACCAGCTTTACGCATGTGATCCTAAACAACAAAACTCAATCAGCAAATATGGTTCATTAATTTTCAACAAGTACAATGATATCAACATAAAATGTCATCAATCTTCTGCGTGCAAAAAATATGAACCAATCCATACTTTAAGATCTTGCCATGATGCAGACGGAGGTAATCCAGTGACCAGAACTGCAAACAGAACAAAATAGGGTCAATCAAAGACATTCTCTTTTCAGGAACAAGAAGAAAGTAAAATGAAAAGGAATAAGAACAAAATACTGAGCAAAGATACCAAGCTTAAAGAAACTTATATCATTATATTAGAAAACAATACATACCACAGTAGTCAGAACGCCTGGAAACTCCACGACTACCAGTGCTACCACTATAGCTACTGCAACGGTCTGCTGATGATGAATATCCCCGTCCACCATGTGCAAGTTCAACCTACAGTAACAAATAGTGACCAGAAGTTCATAAGAACATTATATAGTGTGTCCCACAAAGACAAATACATAAGGGAATAAAGGGAAATGTACTAACTCGTAACCGAAAACCGTCAAAATTGTAACCATCTCGATGTTGAATTGCATCTTCAGCATCACGAGCATCCTCAAACTGCATTTTAACAATCAATATATAAAAGCAGAAGAAGGGATCTGAATAAACATAAGATCAAAACTCCTTTGCTTCCTTAAAATGAAATATAGGCATACCTCTACAAAAGCATAGCCTGGTGGTCTTGGAGGGATCTTCAAATCAATGTCAACAATAGGACCATACTGCAATTAGACAGTGAAGAAAATAATTAGTGAAATACAAATCCAGATCTCTTCATCCACAACTAGATTTCAGAAGGAATATAGTGTGTGTGGGTATTGCCAAGAAAATTAATGAAGGGGGAAAACAGTGCATGATAATTGACAGAACAATAAGGATTCGTTACTGCCTTTTGCTACCATAATTATGCTGTTGATCAAACCATAACATGCTCAAATGCTAATTAAACAATAAACACGATGGTAACATAAAGTTTACATATTTTGCTACAAAAGTTAACAGTACATATAACGGTATTTGTTGATTATATTTGTAGTTTGTAATTATGACTAGATTTATGGTTATTAGCAACCCTTGATAGGTTTCCAAGTAAACATAGATAACTTGATTTGGTACTGCAGAATGCATATAGATCCCAAATTATGTCCCCATATTCCTAATCCCAATTTTTTAGGGATCTGGTTGTTTTCTTCTAATGGGTGTGTTTAACTATGTATACAGCCCTGTAATTCAATCATCAGAATAATAACACATTATTATTTTAAGAAATTTATCTTAATTGTATCAAATATGCATACCTTGTAGAATATATCCTCTACTTCTCTCATGCGAACGTCACCAGGAAGATTGCCAACATAAATTGTGCGACTTGATTGACCACTCATTTTTGCCCCTACAGAACAGTTGGAATTACAAACTTAACAATTTTCCTTTAAATTTCCATACATTCAATGTAAGCTACTGAATTAATTCAGATAAAACATAATACATAATTTGACAAAGCAATGCTGAGGAAAAATCACTAACGCAATCATGCAATTTAATACACGCACATATGCTTGAGCTGTCTCAAGCAGGGTCATTGAAATGAAATGAAGCGTGATTGTTAACATATCAGTTATCAGTTATAGGAAAAATATGACATCGGGCCATGGCGATTATGTTTCCCTTCAGTACTTTCTCTGTTTTATTTGGCAACTTAGTGAAACAGTACAGAATAGAAGCAACAAAAACAAACATCCAGTTAATCTCTTTGTCTCTCTCACACCCACACACTAGGAGTCATATCAACAACTAAGAATTCTACTGTTTTCCTTGTTACAGAATCACTTAGCGGATAAGCCACCCCCACCGAGAATCGAGCATAACGAAATTAAAGCTAAAATCCACTGAGTAGTTCGATCGATCCGTGATCGTAGAAGTTTCGAGAAGAATAAATGGATAACGGCAATAGAAGAATAAAACCCTAACTTTCAATCAGAAATTATGAGAAAAGGTGAAAATTCAGAGGACAAAACAAGCATGCGACTGAAAAATCTTGCAACAACCAAACATCGAGAGAATTGTTAGGGAGAATGAATACCTGAGACGAGAAGATACTGAATGAAACAACGAATTGAAGATGGGAATGGGATTCTTTGGCTGAGGATAAGTATTTATATGAGCACCCCAAGTATAGTGTATATATCTCTTGCGGCGACACGTGCACGGCCACAATTACCATCACATCTAAGCCGACCAACTTTTCATTTGTCAAATGTTTTTTCATTTATTTTAATTTAAACCCTACAATTTATGATATTTTTGTTTTAATTCATTAGAATTACAACGAATGCCTTAATGTTTAACAAGTGAAGCTAAATTATCAACACCAATCACAAACAAATGTGTATACATGCACACACTAAATCAAACTATTTCACTAAAAGAATAAAAATATTTGTCTTCAAGTAAAATAAAGAAAAATTATATTCATAAAATATATTTGAATAAAATATGTTTTAAATTTTTTTAAAAATTATAAATATTTAAATTAGGTCTTTTCAAATAAATTTATATTATTTTAATTTATTTAATTTTGTAATTTTTTTTATTTTTTAAAATTTAAAATATATCATTTTTATTTTTAAAATATTTTAAATAATATTTTTATAAAAAAAATTAAAATAATATTTAAAAAAAAAATTATATATTTTAAAAATAAATAGACCAAAATAATATGAATTTTTTTAAAAAATATAATCCAAACATTTGTAATTTTATAAAAATCTAAAATATATTTTATCCATTATATATTTAATAACTTTTAGAAACATATGTATTATAAGAAAGAAAGATTGTAATTGGTATTATAATTTTAAGACAAGTGAGATATTTTGGTTATTCGAATTACTTATAATAGACAATTGTATATTGACCATTAATTTTATTGAATGGTGTGAATTATTTACTAGAAATCTTTTATATAATCTTTAGTAATTAAAATTATTTTTCATCTTTTGCACAACAAAAATCTAAAAGACACAAAGTAAGTGTAGAAAATAATAAGGATGTGACAATGCAGAGAAGTCATAAAAATATTAACATTATATATTTGTATTATTGTTGTTATTATCATGGTTGTGATATTTATTTATTATATGCACAATTTTAATATATATTTACTGTAAAAAATTTACTATTTTTTAGTGAGTTTAATTATTTTTTACTTTTAATTATTTTTGTGTTAACATTTTTTTATATTGTATTATTTTATAGTG